>JAHFZB010000364.1:0-58298 GCA_036884735.1 Huso huso
GTGATCAGTGGAGCTGTGATGAGTGGAGTTGTGATCAGATGTGCTGTGATCAGTGGAGCTGTGATCAGTGGAGCTGTGATCAGATGTGCTGTGATCAGATGTGCTGTGATCAGTGGAGCTGTGATCAGTGGAGTTGTGATCAGTGGAGTTGTGATCAGATGTGCTGTGATCAGTGGAGTTGTGATCAGATGTGCTGTGATGAGTGGAGCTGTGATGAGTGGAGTTGTGATCAGTGGAGCTGTGATCAGTGGAGCTGTGCTCAGATGTGCTGTGATCAGTGGAGTTGTGATCAGATGTGCTGTGATCAGTGGAGCTGTGTTCAGTGGAGCTGTGATCAGTGGAGTTGTGATCAGATGTGCTGTGATCAGTGGATCTGTGATCAGATGTGCTGTGATCAGTGGAGTTGTGATCAGATGTGCTGTGATCAGTGGAGTTGTGATGAGTGCAGCTGTGATCAGTGGAGTGATCTGTGCTGTGATCAGATGTGCTGTGATGAGTGGAGCTGTGATCAGATGTGCTGTGTTCAGTGGATCTGTGATCAGATGTGCTGTGATCAGTGGAGCTGTGATCAGATGTGCTGTGATCAGTGGAGCTGTGATCAGATGTGCTGTGATCAGATGTGCTGTGATGAGTGGAGCTGTGATCAGATGTGCTGTGATCAATGGAGTTGTGATCAGATGTGCTGTGATCAGTGGAGCTGTGATAAATGGAGCTGAATCAGTGGAGCTGTGATCAGATGTGCTGTGTTGAGTGGAGCTGTGATCAGTGGAGCTGTGATCAGTGGAGCTGTGTTCAGTGGAGCTGTGATCAGTGGAGTTGTGATCAGATGTGCTGTGTGTGGATCTGTGATCAGATGTGCTGTGATCAGTTGTGATCAGATGTGCTGTGATCAGATGTGCAGCTGTGATCAGTGGAGCTGTGATCAGATGTGCTGTGATCAGTGGAGTTGTGATGATTCAGTTGAGCTGTGATCAGTGGAGCTGTGATCAGATGTGCTGTGTGCCCACTTCTCTTGCTGGCAGGGAGAGCTCCACTTCAGTGGGCTTCACTTGTAGAATATTTAACTGTTTTGCTCCCTATTTATATATGGAACTATACATGCTGTATAACCCATACAAATAAGCAAAGAATACAGTAGCCATAAGAAACCCTTGAGAGATAAATAATGAAAAAAGTGAATATGGCGTCGTGGTCTGGAACAACAGGTGTGAATAATGTAGAAAGGTGAAGGAACCTGTATCATGTACTGTGATCAGTGGAGCTGTGCTGAGGTGTGATCAGTTTTACAATTACATGTAATAATTGGAACAGTTTTATTTTTTAGATCCATATATAAAAAATAATGTACATAAAGTAAGCTAAACATTTATTTAAAGATATGTGCTGTGTTCAATGGATCTGTGATCGAACAAGCAAATAACTGGGTGCCTGTGCTGCGTTACACATCTTTTGATCAAATGCGGATGCACTTCTGTTTCAAAATGTCAGTCTCATTCAGATGTGCTGTGCGGCTGCATAAAGGACAGTGAGATGTGCTGTGTTGAGTGGAGCTCATTCTGGACTGTGTTCAAAACATTCAATAGTTGTGATCAGATGTGCTGGGTGGATCTGTGTTACGCTGTGATCAGTTATTGTGAAAATATGTACAGTATTTGTATATTTATTTATCTTTAATATAAATAACTGTAAGTCTAGTTGCTTTACACTAATACCTCAATACCTGATTGATCTGAATTTGTAATCCATTGGTACACTTGATTAGCCCTTTCAAATACCGTAACTAGTGGAGCTGTGATAAACTGCTGGTTCTGTTGAGTGTTTGTGGAAACAGGGTCTGCAGAGGCAGCGTGGTAGGGTTGGGGTGGGGGATGAGTGGATTGTGACCCCTGGAGCTGTGATCAGTAAATATGTGCACTACACCACTGATCAGATTTTACATTGATCAATATAATATGAGTTAGTGGATCAATTGATTAGTCATTGGCAGATGTGACCTGTTTATGCTGTGATTTTATAGCAACATGTGGAAAACACTGAAATATAAAAAGAATGACTGTAAAATGGATTATCTTTACTTTAGTCCATTCAATTAATATTGCAACCAATATTCAGTGCCAGCTGTGATCATATTGTGTTCCAGTTCTGCTGTTTCAAGTTGTGATCAGATGCCTTGTGATCAATGGACAATACATGTCAAACATAAAGTATTCATCATTACTGTAATAATTATTGCATTTGTAACAGAATATGAACTGAGGGCTAAATCAAGTAAACCAATTAAGAGCTGTAACTTTGTCAGTTTCAGTTTATTGAGCTGCATGGTTATTAATACATTAACCTTTTGGAATTTTGACTTAAACATAAATTGGAGTTTCAATGAAAGTTGAAAAATGATAGGGTCACTTCAGGTTGTTGTGATTTTTTTTTGCAATTTTTTTTTGTTCAGTGGAGCTGCAATGGAGCTGTGATCAGTGGAAATCAAACTGTTAATCAGTGGAGTTGTGGTATGATTAACCACCTGAAAGTGGAAATAAAGTGGCTATTGAAATCGAATCAACTGTGCTCAGATGGCTGTGATTCAAACCATTACATTTTGATTTAGAATATGTTCACCTTATCAGTGCTATTTTTATCCTGACAGTGGATCAACACCAGGCCATATCAAACCTATTATCAATTTGAGATATGGGAAAGCAACTAATTGTTTACCTGTGTTTGATCAAAGATTGCAGTACATCTTATCCTGTGTATCATATGTGCTGTGATCAGATGTGCTGTATATTTCAGATCAGATTTAAAGTTGTGATAGAACAGTATAAATGGAGCTGAATATCTGAGCTGTGATCCTTGCTGTGTTGAACTGAGATGCTTGGAGCTTTGAAGTGGAGTTGTGCTCAGTGGAGTTTATCAGCTGTGACATTTTTGGGCCATGATGTGATCATTAAGCCTTCAGATGTGCTGTGAAAATTGAGCAAAGCTGCTGTGAAACTACTACATACTAAATGCAGCAATTAAGATGTGATGTGATCAAGCAAAGTGATGATTAGATGGTTTCAGTGATCTGTTCAGTGGAATATGGTTTACATGTACATTTCTCTTTCTTTTCCACTTTTTCCTTTAGATCTATTTTGGTTCACAAATCATTCTTTACAAATAAGAAAAAGAATACACAGTAATAAGAAACCTTGAGAGATAAATGCTGAAAAAATGAATTTGTGTTCACAGGTGTTAATGTAGAAAGGTGAAGGGAACCTGTATCAGCTTTGTGTTTTGGATGTGTACAAATTTTTATTTTGTCCTTCAAATTACATAAAATAAAGCTAAACATAATCTGATAAAACAGTGAAAAAATCATGTTTTTGCGGATTTTGTTTAAACCTCAATCATTATTTTGTCACGGACAGTGAAAGCTCATTTGGACAAAACATTCAATATGGTTGCCGTGATTTTGTGAAAGTTCTTAAGCAAATCTTTAATATAAATAACTGTAAGTCTAGTTGGATAATACCATACCTGATTGTCTAATTTGTAATCCATTGGTACAAATTAGTTTAAAATAATAAATAAAGGTTCAAGGAATGGTGGAAACAGGGTCTAGGCATGATTTACTGATGAATCTAGATCTTTCTAAATATTCACTACCCAACACAAATAATATGAGTTACACAATTGATTATCTGGCAGGACCTGTTTGTTTTTCTAAAGGGAAAAACACTGAAATTAAAAGAATGACTGCAAATGACAACCTTATGGTCCATTTATTAAGGTTCAACCAATATTGTGCCATATTCTATTCTCATACAAATGCCTTCTATGAATGGTCAAACATAAAGTATTCATCTTGTAGTTTTGCATTTTAACAGAATTGGTGGGATCAATAAACCAATTAAAGAGCTGAAGTTTGGTTTATTGAGCTGCATTTAAACTTTTGGTAACTTAAAATACATTAGTTTAATTGTTGAAAAATAGGGTCACTTCAAAATGGCAGTTAATTTTTTTTTATACAATGATAGAAATACTGTTACATATATATGTTAACCACCTGGGTATAAAAAGTTGGAAACAATCAGTGAGTTACATTACACACATTTTGTTTAGATATGTTCACCTTATAGTTTATTTTTTATACAGTGAGCAACACCAGGCCATATCAAACCTATTATCAATGAGATTGGGTGCAACTAATTGTTTATTTGTCAAAATTACAGTAATCTATCCTGTGTACATATATGGCAAAACATATATATTTCAGGCTTTAAACCAGTATAGAATCTGTATCTGTCTGGCTTCTGTTAACTAGATGCAGAATTTGAAAACATGTTATCTATTTTTGGGCCATGAATTACTAATGAAAAACTCAGCAAAAACTAAACTACTACATTCTAAATGCAGCAATTAATGAGGATTGAAAGCAAAGTGATAATAACTTGGTTTATCTCTAAAAGCCCTTCTGGTTTGTCTGTCATTTGTTGTTCTTTTTGTATTCCTTTTAGATCTATTTTTTGGTTCACAAACATTTTTTTCTTTACAATATAGTAAAAGTGCTGTTTAAATGATTCCTGTTCACAAGTTAATTGCTGGACAGACTACTTTGTTGGATGTGTACAAATAGTTATTGAATTACAGTCTAATCTGATGGTGAAAAAATGCATTTTTGTTTTTGATTGGTAATCTATTTTTGTCACGGAAAAGGAAGGTTTACTCTTCCTGATGCCCGTGTTTTTGTAGTTCTTAAGGTGATTACAAATGATGGTATATACATTACTTTTTCTAAATGAAAAATAGTTTAAAATAATAATGATGAATGGTAGGCATGATTTACTGATGAATCAGATCTTTATGTATTCCTACAACACAATATGAAGGCCTATCTGTTTCTCTAAATGTCCACATTGCAGTGCAATGAACAACCTTATGGGATTTATTAGGTTCCCTTGGCCTTCTCCTCTCATACAAATGCTTCTTGGTAGCCATCTTGTAGTTTTGCTTTTGATAGTTGGTGGGATCAATTTGTCTGAAAAGAGCTGAATGGATTGTGTATAACAAAGGTGTAGCAATTGGTGTTACTTAAAATACATTAATTTTATTATACAATGATATGAATATATATCCCTGTCAGTGGGTATGATGGTGTATGCAGGTGTACATGGTATTTGACTTCAGGTTTATATATTGCATGATTGGGTGTATCATAAGGATATATGAGGCTGTCTGCCTGTTCTACCATCCATCTGTATGTCAGGCTTATATGTGTACATGTATCTGCAAAACCACTAATGCTGGTGTATGAAAAAAAAGAACATTCTTATGCTGGGGTGTATGAAGTATATATGATGGTGTAAACCTATGGTATAGTAAAGGAATATTCAAGGTGTGGTGGTATATGATGGTGTGGTGTATGCAGGTGTATGAAGGTGTATGATGGTGTATGCAGATGTATGAAGGTGTATGCAGGTGTATGATGGTGTATGCAGGTGTATGAAGGTGTATATGATGGTATATGATGGTGTATGAAGGTATATATGATGGTGTATGCAGGTGTATGATGGTGTATGCAGGTGTATGAAGGTGTATGCAGGTGTATGCAGGTGTATGAAGGTGTATGCAGGAGTATGATGGTGTATGCAGGTGTATGATGGTGTATGATGGTATATGATGGTATATGATGGTGTATGAAGGTGTATATACAGGTGTATGATGGTGTATGATGGTGTATACAGGTGTATGAAGGTGTATGCAGGTGTATGCAGGTGTATAGGTGTATGATGGTGTATGATGGTGTATATGAAGGTATATGCAGGTGTATGATGGTGTATGATGGTGTATACAGGTGTATGAAGGTGTATGATGGTGTATGAAGGTGTATGAAAGGTGTATGCAGGTGTATGAAGGTGTATATGTATTGTGTATGATGGTGTATGATGGTGTATATGATGAAGGTGTATGATGGTATATGATGGTGTATGAAGGTATATACAGGTGTATGAAAGGTGTATGATGGTGTATGCAGGTGTATGAAAGGTGTATGATGGTGTATGCAGGTGTATGAAGGTGTATGCAGGTGTATGAAGGTGTATGCAGGTGTATGATATGTATGGTGTATGATGGTATATGATGGTATATGATGGTGTATGAAGGTGTATGCAGGTGTATGCAGGTGTATGATGGTGTATGATGTGTATGAGGTGTATGAAGGTGTATGCAGGTGTATGAAGGTGTATGCAGGTGATGGTATATGATGGTGTATGAAGGTATATGCAGGTGTATGATGGTGTATGCAGGTGTATGATGGTATATGATGGTGTATGAAGGTGTATGATGGTGTATGCAGGTGTATGATGGTATATGCAGGTGTATGTCAAACTTACATTTTTACTTGTGTATACAGTGGACGTAGGTCACAGTGATCTACTTTTTCATCTTACTGATGGCTTTTATTTTGAATTTACAGCCATGTTAGGGATGAATAGCAGCCTTGTTTATTATGTTGCCAGTGTAAGAACAGTAAAACTATTTACCTTTTGCCTTCTTTTCAGAATGTTTATTCCATGGAGCTGTGGAGTTTGTATCACAGATGTGCTATGCCAAACAGAGATGTAATCTAATGGTCAACAACCACCATTTCAAAGACCCATGCTTCCCTGGAGTTAGAAAGTACCTCCGAATAATCTACAAGTGTGGTAGAAATATTTCATCTTACTTAATTACCTAAATTTAACATAAAGCATCAGGGTCAGTAAGGCCTATGTGTAGCCACTGAGAGAAATGTATGCTGTTTACACTGTGGGTCAAAACAACTCACGTGTTTCACATTTCTTTTTTTAGTCTTGGTTTGGTTTTCCTACAAAAAAAAAAAATATATATATATGAGCTATTACAATCTAATCCTGAAATATATTAATCACATGTAGCAAAGTACTTGTTTGGGGCTGGTCAATGTTCAGGGTTAAAGCGTTCAGAGAAGGTGTGTACTGTGTAAAAAGCTGTGTCGGGGGGGGGGGGGCATCTATTTTAATTCTGCCCTCCTTTAAATCTATATTAATACAGTTGTTTTATTTAAAGGATAATGTATATACCCCCATATTAGCATTACCTAATACAATTAAAATATGTAGGTAGAGCTGATCCACCACACGATCATTAAAATAGACCCTTAATAATACATAATAGTGTCAAGTGATCTAACACCATCTGTTTTTCCTTTATTGGCTGTAGTTCCAAAGATTTTACTCAAAGAAGTAGATCCAAGTTTGTCAAAGCTGATCCCTTCTTTGAAACAAAATCATGAAAATGGTAAGTTTGAACATGTACTAAATAGTGTGGGGGGAGGAAGGGGTATTACTATCAATATGCAGACAAAATTTGAGTAAATGTCCCCACAAAGATAGTAACTCCTGAAAAAACGACGTTGTGGGGATGTCCCTACTTTGTAAAACACCTTTTTAAGAACTAAATATTTCTTCAAAAAAAAAAAAAAAAAAAAAGTGCCAAAATATTTAGTTTGTTGTCGACTTTCACCCTGTGTGGAGTTTTGTCTGACTGGAGTTAGAAATAGTAAATAAAAATATAGTGAGTCAATGAGAAGTCCCCACAAATATAGGCATGCAAACATGTGTTTGTGTGTATGTGTGTGTTTGGGGGAGGGAGTTAAATTCCTCCCTGTCAGAACATGTGGGAATGTGGCTGGAGCTGTAAATTGAATAAATGATTAATTAAGTATGTAAAAAAAACAATGTAATCCTAGTGTTTATGTGAGCGTTAATGTCAGTGTTGGTGGAAGTACGTGTTGCTGTCAGTTTTTGTTTTGGCCCTTGTGTCTTTTCATTTTGAATGTGTTTTCTCTGTACTCTTCAGTACGGTCTTTATAAAAACGTGTGCACTAGTGCTTTAAACTTGCAGCTTTCTTGGCCGTGACACTGCCCTGTCACACTTGGTGGGATAGCGGCCCTGAGACTCAGAGACAGAAGGGCAGGTTTATTTGAGAAAAATAAAAAGGCACAAGGGCCAAAACAAAAGGTCCACATAAAAAATCACGAACATAAACAGGACAGCAACACATACTTCCACCAACACTGACATTAACACCTGTGATTACCCTTTTTATGTACCTGTGACTGTTTTAACAGAGAGGAATTGGACCCCCTCCCTGCCAACCCAATATTCCCCACACCCACCCACACCTGAGCACCGGCAGGGCTTTCACCCTGCCACAGCATCTGCACATCTTCATTCAGAATATACATCTAGACTCCTAATATACATTCTCATGATACTTCTACCAGCCCATCAAATAAACAACATGCACATGAGTTATCAAGGATCATTAATGGTAAAATACACACTGAATGGACAAAAAAATGTTTGATGTTTCATACCCAGTTGTGAAGTCACAGAGCTCCTTCTGCATGACCATTGTTTTTGCTGAATAGTTGCACACGTCAAACACCACTCTTTACTGCATACATTTGCACACACTGCAGATAATTCTCTAATTTTATCATTCTCTATTTTTTGTTAATAGACAAAGTAATTGTAGCTAACAAAGTAATTTCATAAATCTTACCCACATTGCACTTCCACTAGGTACATTGGTCTCAAATGTGCAGTTTTTAAATAAACACATTAGGTTAAAAAAATGTTCCCATTTTGCTTGTCCTGCCTTTCCTTGTTAATGTTACCCTGGCAGTGTCTCCTTAAAGCTGGAAAAAATTTCACTTTGGGATTTGAACCTCCTACGACTTCAGTGACTGCAAAAAAAACCAAAAACGTGCTACCGCTTTAAACCAAGCGGTGTTGAACATTTCATGGTCCTGGAGATTTGGTCCTCAAATTATATTCTAGCATTACAGTGGTATACTAGGGTCCAAACTGTTGCTGTGTGGCGGTTGCCAGGTTAAAGGGATGCAGTCTGGCATAGGGCATTCCTAAAAGAGATACAGTATATACCAAAACATTCCATTAGCATTTGGATTGCTTTGTTATCAATTACATACAAAAATCATTCCCAAACCTTTATGAATTCATCAGCACTGTTTGAAAGATTTCCACACAAACTAAGTATTGCAGAGTTGTGAGTTTTCTTTGAATGGGGCCACATCTGTAGACCAGTCATCTTCCATTTCTTGACAAGTTTACAGACATACATAAAAGGATTCAAGCTCCCCTGTAGGGTTGTGGATCTTGGGGATAGACTATTGTTGCTTGTTTCACGCCACTCAGACCACTTGTTCACTAAATATATTGGCATATAGTCATCTGCCCTTCAAAGATATCGAAATGATTTCAAAGAGCAAGACTTCACATAAGTGCAACAGCACCACATGTTATCCATTTCCTACCAAAGTAGAATGATTGGGTGGGATATTGATCTTTATTTTACCCCACAAAATGTGTTTTTGCAATCATGACTGTCAAGACTGGTCCATCCAGTACCCATCTTGGCAAAGACAGCAGTGACCATTAGGTTTCAAATAATATTATAACATTTACACAAATACAATATTCTATTTTATTCTCTTTAGTGTTAATTATTTTTACAATTCTGTTTTTTCTTTTTTTAAAAAGGGATAATTTTGCAACCCAAAGGATCAAGACTTCCAGTCAATAATAGTATTCTTGTCAGCAACTCTCTGGCTGTGTATGCTTATATTAAAGGTAGGAGAACCTAATTGTATTAATTATAATTTCAAAAGGTTAGACCAGGGTCCTCAGCAGCTTACCTATAACATCACAGCTGTATGGAGCTCACCAGTTCAAACCCTTGGTTGCTCCACTGGGTGCCACAGGGAGTGCTGCATTGGCTGAGCGAGGCTGGCATTAGTTCACCACTCAGAGCCGCATCGATCCCTACCTGTCAGGCAATGAGGACAAGTGGAGACCTCAAGCTGAATTTTGTCTTCCAGTGGATGTTGCTTGGCTATGTTTGCCAGCTAAAAAGAGGCTACTGGCTAGACAGCAGCAATGTTAGTTACTCTTCAATCCTCCTGGGTTGGCACGGAGGTACAGCAGCAACGATACATTCAAATTGAGAATTTCAAATTGGGGAGAGAATGGAGATAAATACCTAATTTGGCACTAGTATACAGTGCCTTGCGAAAGTATTCGGCCCCCTTGAACTTTGCGACCTTTTGCCACATTTCAGGCTTCAAACATAAAGATATGAAACTGTAATTTTTTGTGAAGAATCAACAACAAGTGGGACACAATCATGAAGTGGAACGAAATTTATTGGATATTTCAAACTTTTTTAACAAATAAAAAACTGAAAAATTGGGCGTGCAAAATTATTCAGCCCCCTTAAGTTAATACTTTGTGGCGCCACCTTTTGCTGCGATTACAGCTGTAAGTCGCTTGGGGTATGTCTCTATCAGTTTTGCACATCGAGAGACTGAAATTTTGCCCATTCCTCCTTGCAAAACAGCTCGAGCTCAGTGAGGTTGGATGGAGAGCATTTGTGAACAGCAGTTTTCAGTTCTTTCCACAGATTCTCGATTGGATTCAGGTCTGGACTTTGACTTGGCCATTCTAACACCTGGATATGTTTATTTGTGAACCATTCCATTGTAGATTTTGCTTTATGTTTTGGATCATTGTCTTGTTGGAAGACAAATCTCCGTCCCAGTCTCAGGTCTTTTGCAGACTCCATCAGGTTTTCTTCCAGAATGGTCCTGTATTTGGCTCCATCCATCTTCCCATCAATTTTAACCATCTTCCCTGTCCCTGCTGAAGAAAAGCAGGCCCAAACCATGATGCTGCCACCACCATGTTTGACAGTGGGGATGGTGTGTTCAGGGTGATGAGCTGTGTTGCTTTACGCCAAACATAACGTTTTGCATTGTTGCCAAAAAGTTCGATTTTGGTTTCATCTGACCAGAGCACCTTCTTCCACATGTTTGGTGTGTCTCCCAGGTGGCTTGTGGCAAACTGTAAACGACACTTTTTATGGATATCTTTAAGAAAATGGCTTTCTTCTTGCCACTCTTCCATAAAGGCCAGATTTGTGCAGTATCGACTGATTGTTGTCCTATGGACAGAGTCTCCCACCTCAGCTGTAGATCTCTGCAGTTCATCCAGAGTGATCATGGGCCTCTTGGCTGCATCTCTGATCAGTCTTCTCCTTGTATGAGCTGAAAGTTTAGAGGGGACGGCCAGGTCTTGGTAGATTTGCAGTGGTCTGATACTCCTTCCATTTCAATATTATCGCTTGCACAGTGCTCCTTGGGATGTTTAAAGCTTGGGAAATCTTTTTGTATCCAAATCCGGCTTTAAACTTCTCCACAACAGTATATCTCGGACCTGCCTGGTGTGTTCCTTGTTCTTCATGATGCTCTCTGCGCTTTAAACGGACCTCTGAGACTATCACAGTGCAGGTGCATTTATACGGAGACTTGATTACACACAGGTGGATTCTATTTATCATCATTAGTCATTTAGGTCAACATTGGATCATTCAGAGATCCTCACTGAACTTCTGGAGAGAGTTTGCTGCACTGAAAGTAAAGGGGCTGAATAATTTTGCACGCAATTTTTTTTCAGTTTTTTATTTGTTAAAAAGTTTGAAATATCCAATAAATTTCGTTCCACTTCATGATTGTGTCCCACTTGTTGTTGATTCTTCACAAAAAATTACAGTTTCATATCTTTATGTTTGAAGCCTGAAATGTGGCAAAAGGTCGCAAAGTTCAAGGGGGCCGAATACTTTCGCAAGGCACTGTAAGTAAAAAAATAAATTAATACATAAATGTTGTTCTATATAAAAGGCATTAAGTATCAAAAATGAACACCAAATCCACTACAACTAACACATATGGCAAGATTGCTTATAAAAATCTAAACATTTAAGATCAGTTAGTAAATGGTCATAAGCATAAGAGATGAAATCAAGATTTTTACTTTGTATTTAATATTTCAACAGAGCACCCAGAAAGAACGGCCCTGCTGTTTGTTTCTAGTGTCTGTATGGGCCTGTTCATCACCTTGTGTGCGCTGGTGCTCCGAGTGTCCTGCAGGAAGGAGCTCCAGACCCCGATGTCCACGAGGAGATTACTGCACAGCAGACACTCCAAAGGGGAAGAAGATACTAACGACACTAATGAGGAGGGATCATCAGACTCCTGCCATATGAACGGCATCTACAGAACTGCAGCCATCGATCTGGACCCAGCGGAGGCAGCCGAACTGGCAGAAAGAATAGAAAGGCGGGAACAAATAATCCAAGAGATCTGGATGAACAGCTGCTTAGATGGGACAATAATCAGAAGTATAAACCAGTATTATTGAACACTGGAACTGTAAAAAACTTTTGTTTTGTTTTCAAATTTATTATTATTATTTTACATATTTATAATAACCCTTTTAGACCCTGGATACTTTTTGAGGAGCCCTGCAGATTCTTGGGAATTATTGCAGGATTGTCTATGGTATTTTGAAATTAGCATAAAAACATCCTATTTATTTTATTTATTGTAGAAGGACAAACTGTTCTTTCAAACAAAATATAGCTTGGTGGTTATCCACACTTTTGTAAAAAAAAAAAAAAAAAAAAAAAAAAAAAAAAAAAAAAACCTCACTGTTTTGATAAACTGTCCTTCTGTAACTCCCAAGGTAGATTGCATCAAAACATGACATGTCTGGAATATCCTTTTCCAGGTTATAGTGTACAGTAGGTATCTCCATCTGCTGTCCTTATGATGGGGTATAGAGACCCCAGTGAATTTTAAGGGTTAATATGCTGTACTCCTTCTGTGACGCTCAGATCACAAGTATCACTGTGCCGGCCTCATACTGGCTCCTAGTGGACAGAGGTCATCCTAACAAATAGGCAGAATTGCTTGAGCGTTCCAGAAGAGAATAGCATTGGGTCGATTTGAAGTGCGCTGCTTGCAGACCTTCGAGGGAAAGTGAAGCTTCAAATCTGACCCTAGCCAATGCCATTGGTTTTCATGTTTTATGAGGACTAAATTCACAAAAGAAATTATCACTAAATGACCATCATTGGTCAGTGGTCCACTCCCTGGGTGCCACTGCAAGTGACTGCTCTAAAGGTGCATGGCCTCCTTAACCGAGGATTGAACCCCAGCCTCTAGGTCCAACGTCCTGCCCCGTGCCAAAAAAGCTAGGCTCCAGTTACATAAAGGCTTTTATGAGATCTACATTCTAAACCCTAGAACATTGCCAGCAGCGTTTTGTATTTTGAGCTTGCAAACGACATTCAGAGCAAGAATGTGCCTATTTATTCACAAAGGGAGATGGCAAAAAGGCTTCAACATGTTCAAAGAGGGAAGAAGCTTGCTGTAGCTGGAAGTATTAATCCATGAAAGCCAAAAAAAAAAAAAAAAACTATGCTAAATCATCCACAGTGGATGAAATCACATACCATGTGAATAAGCATAATCTTGTTTTTGACACTGCAGCTTTAAAATTACATTTCTATCTTGTATGTTTATAAATGTTCGTTGGCTACCTCTAATGACAAGTGTTTTCTTGGTCACTCTTTGCTGTGTAAGACCTGTGAGCAAAACAAAAAGTGCAAGAGTAAGGCCACCGAACACATACTGTACATACTATAAGTTATTAAATCAAAATAAAAAGCAGACTAAAAGCTGACAACATATTTAATCTGCTTATAACCTATTGCAGTTCAAACATTTAGAATGCTTTGTCATTGACATTGAGTGCATGACTGTGGCAAAGTGATGAGTGAATACAGGTGAGTGCAGTGCAGAGCGGATACAAAACAGACAGACAATGATTTCCAGGTGCAAGGGTGTTTATTGATTTAATTAACAATGTCCAGAGCCTTATGGCAAACACCTGTAAATAATAATGTTGGAGTGATTCAGCGGCGTGTATCACTTAGTATTTGTAATTCCCCGGGTTTGACCCGTAACCAAAAGTCCAGTTTTACACACCAACACTAAACACAAAACACAAACACAGTTCTTAGTGATAGTGAATACGTGCAAGTGGTGTAATACAGTTCTCCGTGAAATGCAGGGGTCAAAGTGATGTCCAGGTTTATGCTGGCTTTCACTACAGCTCCGGATCGTGCAACTGGTAGTCTATTAAAAAACAGATGACAGTTAACAAAACACTAACAAACACAAGACAAAACTCACGGTTCATGAAACAGCACACAGACTCCTTGTAGGTTTTCAACACTAACCATTTACCAAGGAACAGATCACGTATGCTAAGTCCCCTATTTATATCCTCACTCATGACCCCTAGGTTAACGAGCGCATCCGCTCCTCCAATCCTCGGATGCCACACCGTTTACCGTCTCGGTCATTGAGTTTGGATACCGTAGCTGCACCCTTTCCTAAATGACCAACTTCCACCTACCCTATGGAATAAATTGTCGTGCCATTTAGTTAAGGGTACTCTGTTCCCGTTACACAGTGCCCTCACAGGTCGAGAGGGAGATCTAACACCAAGCACCATTCGATCTCTGTCACATATCCCACCGCTCAGAGTGGAGCTAAAGGAACTCGGCTAAATCAACCTTTCCCATTACTCCCCCCCCTGGAAAAATAATCCGCATTTGGTGGTCTTTCCCATACGGTGTACTGTGTGGTACATGAAGGCTGCAATGCCAGATACCATCGAGTTATCCGGCATTGCTGTCCTTCATTAATGCTTAACCACTTGAGTGGGGTGTGGTCAGTGACGAGATCAAATGAGTGCCCCAGCAGGTAGTATCTCAAAGAGTGAGTAGCCCATTTGAGGCCAAACACTCTTTTTCGACAATGGAGTAGTTGCGCTCCCGAGGAAGCATCTTTTACTTATATACAGAATGGGATGTTCTACTCCGTCTACTGTTTGGGACAGGACTGCACCCAAACCGACATCCGATGCACAGTGTGGAGGATGAATTTCTTGGTGAAGTCTGGAGTGATGAGAGCAGGGGCCTGGAAAAGTCTCTGCTTAACAATATCAAACCCCCCTGACATTCTTCTGACCACTTAATTGAATTTGGTGCGCTGTTCCTGGTGAGGTCAACTAAGGGATTAACCACTGTGGCATAAGCGGTGGTAATAACCGGCTAACCCCAGTAGAGACCTCACCTGAGCCTTGGTGACAACAAGTTTCACCCTGCCATTCCCCATTATAAATCCCAAGTATTGTGTCTCTTTTTTGGGAAACGCACATTTTCGGAAGTTAGCTGTCAGCCGGGCTGCCCTTAGAGACTGAAGGACGGCTGTGATCCTAGCCAAATGCTCTCGCCAGGTGGAGCTGTAAATCACCACATCATCAATATACGCTGCCGCATATTCACGATGTGGATGTAAAACCTGATCCATCAGTCTCTGGAAGGCAGCGGGCGCATCATGTAGCCCAAACGGCATGGTTGTGAAATGGAACAGCCCCTCTGGTGTTATACAGTAATTGCTCCTTGATAATGAAATGTGGAAATACTAGCACCCCAGCGCCTTCAACATCCTTACCTTCAATAGACCGGACCTGTCCCTAAGTGTGCACTAGTGAGGGGTCGTTATTTTGGCCCCACACTATGTCCGTGCTTGAGTGCTACATGTCCGGTATATTGAGAGGGGCGGGAGTAACATCTGCCTTTGATGGTCCAGTAACCTCGCCCTCTCGGTCACACTGCGTTCCGACCCCCTTTGACTGGCGTTTGCTCCCACCAGCCCCCAGCCTTGTCTCATTAATGCTCCCTCCCATTTCCGCATCCTTCTCTCTTTATTTGTTTTTCTTGGGCGGAACAGAGGAGAAAACATTTCAGTTTGAAAGGGAAAAACATTACCATTCATTTCCCTTTCGTTTTTCTCTCTGCGTTTTCGTGTCGGTCAGGGACTGCCATTAATTTCACCAATTCTCTATAATTTGGCCAGTCTCGACCCAGAATAATTGGGTGTGATAACCTTTCCGCCACCCCCACTATAAGGTGACGTTTTATCGGACTGACCGATAAGTATACTTTGACTGTGGGGTATGTTGCCGTGTCTCCAGCACCATTTGATCTCTGTCACAATGACCTACACTCTTGCTGTTATGTTTAATTATTTTATATTTAAGTATCATTGTCTCTTGTTATGCCACATAAAAAAATATCTAAAAAATGAGTGTTCATGATTATAACTGAAGTATTTTTTCTTACATTAGATGCAGATTACTAATGAAAAATATGTTTACACAAATACAACACTGTCTGTTCTGGGGACATTCTGTGTATTGTACTTATTAAAGATTCCATCATTGCTGCATTAATTGGTTTCCTGTCATTAGGGTTTTCAAGTAAAATCATAAGCTTTTAACCTCATGAATATGCAGGAGCACAATTGCAGTAACAAGAAAATCAATCTGACACATGCTTGACAAATAAATAAATACAAATATAGTTAAGATGCCCAGCTCAATCAAGACTTATGATACAAATATTAGAGTGCATCCAAGCAGCTGTACAGTACTCTTTTACTCTTAGTTTCTCTCCTGAATAGATCGTTCTATTGTGCTTTATACAGGTGACCTGGTTAGATTGGAAATATAACCTGACCTCATTACACACGTGGGTTTTTTGTTTGCCTCCAATTAGGTCAGGGCTCCCATTTAGACAACACATTCTCACATATTTGTATGTCTTGCCATATGTGCAGGTCCTCTACCCTGCCACAGCTTCTCTATGGTTGTGTTCAGATTTGTATACAAAATGTATACAACGTTACCCGGGTTCCCTGAAATACAAACGTAACTATTACTGAATGGGTATTTACCTCCTAAAGACCCAAAACTTGAATAAAATATATCAAAGCTGCTTCATGAGAGCCTGTGACATGATCATGGCCCCCCCTTGGGGCACAAAACAACAACAGTCACAGACCTCAGTGTCATGACTTCTTCAAGCCTGCTGCAATCATGGATGCAGCGATCTTGAAGGTTAATGGTAACAATTCAATTTCAGGGAACCAGGGTTATGATAATAACCTAACGTTCCCTTTCAAGTATGAAATGTAACCATTAACGAATGGGCCAGTATACCCAAGCCGTCGCAAGGGCAAGATTGTTGCACGACCGGAATGTTACAAGGCTAAGCCGAGGCTGCCTTGTGCTTTACTATACAGAATCCCAGTAACAAGTAGCAAAGGCTAAAAAATTGAGGGAGATAATCACCTCTATGCCTGTGTTGTAAAGGTCGACTGAGAAGCAGCCCTTAACACTAGTTCCAAAACCAGGGTTTTGTGGATCCATAACCTAAGTCTGTAGAACTTAGTAAAGGTATGGGGTGTAGCCCACACCGCTGCATTGCAAATGTCCTTGACAGATGCACCCTGGAATAAAGCCCACGAAGTTGCCATGCCCCTGGAGGAATGGGCAGTGAGCTTTCTGGAGGGGCAAGTTGGCCATCTCATAGGCAGTCCTGACTGTGTCGGCTTGCTTTCTCAACTAATCGTGTAGCAGTAACCGTAATACAGCACGCTTGCAAACTGAAGGTTATAGTTTCAAATCCCATGCGTGTTAGACCTTTTTTTAATATTTATATTATATAAAAACATTTTTTGCATGCAAATGTTCTATTTTAAAACAGAAATAAATCATTTAATATAAATGATATAGACGTCACAAAAAATGCGTTCCCTAGTATATTTCAATGTTGACAAAACAAGTTAATTGTCATTAAACTTGGATGTCCTGTAATATACATATTGATGGATAAAAGTGCCTGGGGTCTGCAAAAATACAGGAGAAAAAGGACATTTTTACCTTACTTTGGCGACATATTTCTCTTACTGTATGACAGGTTCTGACAGGACGGCTGAGGGTGGTGACGTCAGGCTAGCAGGAACTGAAACCACAGACAGGTATGTACTCAGGTGCAAAGCGCACTGCAGCACTATTTTTATTGACAAAAATAAATCAAATAAGTATTTGTAACAAAAACACTGCTCACAGAGCGAAAATAAAAGGTTAAACAAAAATAAAACTCGCACACAAAAGCTAAACAAACACCGTGCTTCCACCAGGTCAGAGAGCCATTGGCAAACTTAGACCACAACATGATCTCATTTGAAGTGATTTTTAAAACCCCAAAAGTAATGACTAAAGCTAAGGTTTACAATTTTAGAAAGCAAACTATGAAGGTATGAAACAGAGACTAACAGAAGTAGATTGGAGTAAAATAGAGAAAATATCCACAGAAAAAGGATGGCTGTTTTTTTTAAAAATGTAGTACTAGAGGCTAAAAAACAATTACATCCCAAAGGTAGACAAATCTAAATCTAAAACAAAATGGCCAAAATGGTTTAATAGATCAATTAAAAAAAATATTCAGCAAAAAAAGGCACTTTACAGAGCGTTTAAAAGGGACCAAAAACAAAGTACACAGAAAGAGTACTTGGAACTGCAAACACAAGTCAAAAAGGAAGTTAGAAAGGCCAGGAGAGAGATAGAAATCAGTATTGCTAAGGGGGCTAAAACCAATTCCAAAATGTGTTTCCAATATTATAACAGCAAGAGAACATTCAAAGAGGAGGCTAAATGTCTAAGAGACACAAATGGCAAAACCATAGACGAAGAAAAAAAAATAGCAAATATATTAAATGATTACTTTTCACAGGTTTTTACAAAGGAGGACACAGACAACATGACCCACATGTTGACCTGTTCCTATCCAGTTTTAAATAACTTTAGCATAACAGAGGCAGAAATGTTAAAGGGACTAGGAGCTTTTAAAATAAACAAATCCCCTGGGCTGGATGAGATCCTCCCAATAGTACTCAAAGAAATGAAAGACGTTGTTTAAAAGGCATGTCGTATGCAGACAGGCTAAAATAATTGAATCTATTCAGTCTTGAACAAAAAAGACTACGTGGTGATCTGATTCAAGCATTCAAAATCCTAAAAGTTATAGACAATGTCGACCCAGGGGACTTTTATGACCTGAAAAAAGAAACAAGTACCAGGGGTCACAAATGGAGATTAGATAAAGGGGCATTCAGAACAGAAAATAGGAGGCACTTTTACACAGTGAATTGTGAGGGTCTGGAACCAACTCCCCAGTAATGTTGTTGAAGCGGACACCCTGGGATCCTTCAAGAAGCTGCTTGATGAGATTCTGGGATTAATAAGATACTAACAACCAAATGAGCAAGATGGGCTGAATGGCCTCCTCTCGTTTATAAACTTTCTTATGTTCTTATACATGTGGCAATTGTTTTTAGTTTTACTTCCGCTTCTCTTTCGTTTCTTTTCCACTCCCATCTCTCACGTTCGCTCCTCTCGAACACCCACCCCGAACACAGAGAGCTGCAGGCTTTTTATACATGCAAGCACGGGCATAATTTACGTGGGGAACGGAGGGGTCACATCCCCGCCAATATTTAAAGGAGCTCAATCCGTCCCCCCCAATAATGTATGTGACAGTTACTTTAAATTATAGAGCAGACAGAGGAGAAAAGAATGTTGGTGCTCAGTGTATCAGAACGAAGAAAGTATGGGGAGGCGGGGCTGAGCACTAGTGCGAAAAGAGAGTGCGAGTCTGAGGTGATCGAGAGGATAGAAGAAACAAAAATTAGTGTAACGAAATAGGTGTGATTTCTAATATAGTCAACATGGTTATAAATTCTAATTTATTTTTATATTCCCCTGTACATACCCTTGTTAAATCCCCGTTGTTTTAGTGTAGATACGAGATAGTATTATTTTATTTTTTGTTGTCACGTCATCTGGAAGACTCTCCTCTGTATCGGTTAGCGCTCGGGGCGACCGGCAAGCTCCGAGTTCCGCCGATACCAACCAAAGCAACCCGGTAACGCTAGAAACAGAGAGAGAGATGAAAGAGCAGGCAGTAGTCCAGTTTCTCATGTGAGGTTTTATGCACGTCACACACACTTTGAGTGGGGTTTTATGCACATCACACACACTTTTGAGTATTGGAGACCATATGATCACATGGCCTATTTCTGATTGAATATTACAAATGCTGTTGTAATTGTAAAAATATTCCTTTATATACATGTTTAAATAAGAATGCATTTAAGGTCAATGTAGTTAATTCTATTTTTCTATGAACTTGTTTATTTATAAACATGTAGCCATGACTCACAAATGAATTGACTTTAGTATTGTACCTGAATTAAAATTTAAAATGTAGTACCTGAATTAAAATTTGACATCATACTGTATTTTAGGAAGTGCAGATGCTGGCTATTAATGATAGCTTAAGAACAGACAGAGAGAGTGAAAGAGAGGGCAGCAGTGAGACTAGAGAGACTGAGCATCAGCAGAAGCTGACAGAGGAAGGGGATGATCTTGAAATAAGCCCAAATCAGCCAAACTCAAAAGTGATAGTTTCCCAAAGGTTATCGAGTAAGACTTTTCAAGATAGATGGTTTAAAGATTACACCTGGCTCCACTACAGTCCCTCGTTGAAAGGAGTGCTCTGCTTCTATTGTTCAAAATATTTCCATGCCAAAAAATCCCCTCTGGCCAGCAAAGCAGACCCTGCTTTTGTTTCATCTGGGTTTTGCAACTGGAAAAAAGTCACACAGAGATTTGGAAAACATAGTGAAAGTCAGTGTCACAAAGCAGTGACCACACACATCCAGGAGGCAAAACCTGTTAACACCCAGCTCTCTAGTGCATTTTTAAAACAACAAGAAGCAGCCAGATCTTGCCTTTTGAAGATAGTCAGCTCAGTGCAGTTTTTTTTTTTTTTTTTTGGCTCGACACGGTTTGGCTTTCAGAGGCCATGAAAATAAAGAGGGTAACATGCACGTGCTGTTAAAACAGAGCAGAGGATGATCAAAAGCTGTCAGCATGGCTAAAGTGTAATCATGATTACACTAGCCCCAAGAGTCAAAACGAAATCTTGAGTATAATGAGCAACTCCATTGTGAGAAACATTGCAAAGCAAATAATTTCTCTGCCATTGCTACAGTACTCAGTGATTATAGATGGGACACAGGATATGTCCACTGTAGAACAAGAATCCATCTGCTTTGCGCTTTGTGGATGACAACCTGCAACCATGCGAAGTTTGTGGGTCTTTATGAAGTATCATCAACAACGGGGGAAATAATTGCCAAAGTTGCAACTGACGTGTTACTACGTCTCAATCTACCTCTCTCAGGACTGCATGGGCAAACCTATGATGGCGCTGCAAATATGTCCGGGCACTGCTCAGGAGCACAGGCTTTTCTAAGGAAAGAGCAACCACTAGCAATGTATGTCCATTGTGGTCCTCACTGTGTTAATTTGATTACTCAAGCAGCCTGCTCAGCCTGTCCAGTAGTTAGAGTTTCCATGCAGTGGGTTCACGAGTTGGGGCGCTTATTCAGACAGTCTGGCAAATTCAAAACAATCTTTACAGAAGTAGCAAAATCAGAAAGCGAAAATTTCACTTCTCTCAAACCTCTGTGCCCCACTAGGTGGACAGTTCACATCCCAGCCATTCAGTCAGTCTGGCAGCAGTGTGGAGTAGTGGTTAGGCTCTGGACTCTTGACCGAGGAGGGTGGGTTCAATCCCGTGGAGGACACTGCTGCTGTACCCCTTGAGCAAGGTACTTTACCCAGATTGCTCCAGTAAAAACCCAGCTGTATAAATGGGTAATTGTATGTAAAAATAATGTGTAAAAAATAATGTAATTGAATGTAAAAAAAAAAAAAAAAAAAAAATTTGATATCTTGTAACAATTGTAAGTCGCCCTGGATAAGGGCGTCTGCTAAGAAATAAATAATAATAATAATAATAATAATAATAATAATAATAATAACCAATACGAGTTGGTGTTGATTGGTTTGGAGGAAATGGCCTCATCTAGTTCCTCTGATTCAGCTTCAAAACCTAATGGCCTTCTTGAAAGATTTCAGAAGGGAACTACAGTCCTTGGGCTTATCCTTGCTACAGATGTGATGGGGGAGTTGGAGGGTCTGAACATCTCTTTGCAGAAGAGAAGCCAAACCATAGCAGGAATGTTAGCTGCAGTGGAACATGTTAAAATCAGCCTTGAGGGGAAAAGAACAGAGGAAAACTTCACTGCATTGTATGAGAGGGCAACAGGAGTAATTCATTCCACTGGCATCCAACCAATTCAGATGCCTCACGTGAGAAAGCACTCAAACACTAGGTCCGGCTGTGCCCTATGCACCCCCCACCTCTCAGGAGTACTACAGAGTATTGTACTTGAAACGTCCTAGACACTGTTAATATACAGTTCAGAGAGAGATTTGACCAGGAAGGCCTGCACAACCTACAAAAATTGGAGTAGTTCTTTTTGGAGAGGTCGACAATGTTGTGGACCAGTATCCTGAATTGCAACGCAATTCCTTACAGGTGCAGTTGGCCATGTTCATGTCAAATTACACCTACAATTCTAGCACAGAGGTAGCTAGCCTTATGAGGAGCATGTTGCCTGAGGTTCGTGGGCTTTTTAGTCAAATTGAGGCCCTTGTGAGGCTATTGCCGGTCGTCCCTGCCTCCTCTGCTGAGGCTGAGAGGAGCTTCAATGCCCTGAGAAGGCTGAAGACCTGGCTTCGCACCGCAGTGACCCAAATTCGGCTGAACAGTGTGGCTGTATGCCATGTGCACCAAGAGAAACTGGATGAGTTGGATAGAAATGCAATCTGCCAGAGATTCATCGATGCCAACGAAGCGTTGCAAGAATGTTTTTGGATCAATTCTGTGAATTATTTAACTCACTTAACCTCAGACAGCCAAAAGTAGTGTAGTTATTGCTTTTGTGAGAGCCATACTCCATAATGCTGTTTTATGTAAATATGTTGGTAAACAGAATAAAATCTAGCTCAGCATTATTGAGGTAAAACGGTACAAGGGGAGGAGCCGATTTTAGGGAACAGTGGGACAGCTCATTTGGGAGGAGAATGTAGAGAGACTGGAAGGAGAGAATGGAATGAGTTATAGATCACAGTCATAACATTAGTGAGGTTTATTATTATTTAGCACTCCATCCAACCCTCCAGGTTAGTCTGTTCATTGAGTAAATAAAATGCCCCATGGCAATGGCATTAAACTCTACCTAACATCTCCTAGTCTTTTATGCATTTGTTTATTGTTCAATTTCAATTGTAGGATATGTTTTTACATGAGTTACCAGCCACTTTACATGCATATAGATGTGAATGATGCAAACTACTGAAACACTACTTAATTTGACTATTTATTGTTACACTGATAATGTGGGATACAAATACAACATTAGTTTACCTGTACTCACTTAAACCCCCAAAAACTTCAATATTAGACATTTCAGTTGTTCTATTGCAATGCATGCTGGGATATGTGCATATTATAAAGTTATGCATTTATATTGGCAGCCACCAGTTCCTTACCTGATCTGGTGTTTTCGTACATCATTTACAAGTTCACTTGGACAAAAGTAGTGTTTTGAAACACATCCATAACATATCCATTTATCACTTTTAACACCTCACTTTTGGGGTTTCAGAACATTGAAATGGTGTATTGAAACATGTTCTTTTAATAGTATAGCAGAAGTATGATTTTATGTTTGCTTGACTATATTTTGTTAGTAGAGTTCCTATATGGGTTTTGCTCATAAGTCATAACACCTGGCATCTGCATATGATTGAACCTTTTTCATTACGTAATATTAATTCTATTCTATAATACTAATTTCTTTATTACATAACTCTATAATACTAGTAATACTATTCCAGACGCATTTTTCCCCACGAGGATGGCTAGCTGGTTTCAAGAATTGTCCCCCCCAATGTTCAAAAGGAAGTTACGCCCTTGCATGCGAGCATCTCAGGATTAACAATAAATTAATTACTCCAGAGATGCTCACAATCTGCACGAGTTTTAGTGGATGGGTTTCTAATCCCATCCACGCTGCCATACACAATAACAAAAATGTTGTGTTTTTAAATTAACCCAAAATGCATTTAAATCATACACCAATAACAATATACTTGTTTTAAATACACAACCCCATACATTTTTAAATCATAATACATTGTGTTTTTCCTAAACACAAAATACTTTTTAAACAACACAAAATACAAACACCCGTTTTAATTAAATAAATAAACCCCATATTTTCACATCACCAAACAATATATTTATTTACACGCAAGGCTTTGCCCTGCCTCCTATAATTATGTGCAGCGCTTTTCTCCTGCCCTGCCATACAGGTATTGACTTTTTTTTCTGCATTTCACCTAAGAGTGCTGGGAACTACAAATTAAAAGTGAAATGGTGCTTTTGGTTGATTTACTTTTGCTGCTCCAATACCCTGAAAACACATAAACTATCCTTGCTGTATAGAGTCTGGCAGTTCTCGCTGATAACTTGGCGCGAGGAACTACCCTTCCTCTCAATTTCGTACTTGAAAGGGAACTGTCCAGGGTCATAGAATGTATTGTGTGTGTTAAGTGTACGCCATTTTATAAAAGCTAAACTATGATAATACTTTGTCCAAATATTTCTTCTAATTGAATTTTACACACTTTTAAAATTTACACCATACATGGATTAATACAAGCTTAGCATATTTCATAAAATACTAGTCTATCATGATAATGATGGATTAAAACAGAGGCAAATCTGCTGAACACTTTTGAAATATTAAAAGCTGCTGTTTTGAGTTACTGGCCTGTAATAAATCAGTCTGTGCTAAGGGTGAGTCCATACACATTGTTCTAATTGGCTAAACCTTGGATAAAAGTATTTTTGCAGACACAGATGCGGTGAAATTCTTTAATCGCCTCCCTTATGTTTAGATAACCTTACTGACTCGAGTAGTACAGCTTCTAGTTTAATCTATAAAGAAGTTCACAAAGCAGTGCTTTCCTCTCTATAAACAGAAAATCATTTCCACTATTGTAATCGCCATCTATATAAATTCAATTTGACAAAGGGAGGAAAAGTGTCACATCCTCCTGCCAATACAAGTTGAAACTGTTCAGTACATGCACAGGGTTCACCGAAAACTGAGTTTATACCCAATTGTTAAAGTTTCCCATGACAAATGTTTGAGACAACAATATAATCAAACATGTACATTCATGTCACCTTGTGCTAATTAATATCAGGAAGGGAAGGATATGTTTACGTCATATTCCCAGCGGCCTCCACTGAGCTGGCAACCTTGAGCATTTCCAAAGAAGGAAATAAGATTATAAAGAAGTGTGTGTTCATGTAACATTTAAATACATCAGCAAGAAAGGTAATAATGAAGAATGCTTCTGGAGCCTAATAAACTGGAAACATTAACAATTGGGTATATTTTTTACAAGATCAAATCTATAATGGGAAGGTATAAATATATGTTTTTTTTTCTTTTAAGAATAGAGGGTCTGGTATACAATGCTGGCTATGCTAAGTAAATTAATAAAACATAGGGACTGTGTACAGTGTAACTTGAGAATGAACACTAGGACACGTTACTGTGAAATGAACAATACTATTTTTAAAATATACCTGCTCTTGAATGTACAGTACTTGAGACACGTTAAAACCACGTTGAGTTTCCTGATTCCTCTGAGCCTCCAATATCCCTGCTTTAGTCACAGCAATTGAAATAGCTCATGTACAATGTGAGGGGGTCACAGTTCACTGCCTATTCACTGTGCCGCTGAATCTGTAATATTCAAGATGAATTGTGTTTATTTACAATGCCGCCAAGTCCCTTTCCCATAAAATCAATGAATGGCAAAACATTTGGGTGGCTCCAACACACAGAAAAAATGTAATGCAATGGCTTAAATCTACACAAGACACTGCCGATTACATTCAGTAGTTTTGTTAATACTGACATGGGATTACAGGGTAAACAGGGCGTCTTAAATCACATCTGCATCTGCTGTACCTGTGCTTTGTTCAAGACAACCTTATTACACTTGTTCTAAACAAAGTTGGGGTTTAGACCAAACATAGAGCCCTATGAAATCCGTTTTATTATTTTGAATTTTCAGATTTATTTATTCCTGATTTCGGATTTTTCGGTTTTAAAAATCTGTAATTTGTTAGTTTGTTTGTTTTTTATAACCACAAGCGTCTGATACATTGACAGCAATGATGAAGCTAGAAATGCCTGAAAATATGACAAAAAAACTTTCTAAACGGCTTAAATCAATGTGATTTCAGAAAAAAATGGGTACAAATTGGCACAATGTAATAGAAACAAACTAGGAATATTGTAAATTAAAAATCAAAATGTAGGCTTTTTTAGTAGTTTCTTTTCAACACAAGCTGAACTATAACATTTCAAAATAGATTTAATATTTTCCATTAATAATTAATGACCATGTAAATAAAAGCCTACATATTTTGATTGATTCTAATACCATTTTCACACAGAAATGCAGCTACTGTGCCGTCTCTGAAATGTTTTAACGAGTGTGTAAAATACCCTTTCACACAGCATGAAATTGCGCAATCTATGCGGTGTAATACCGTCATAACCCTTTCACACAGCCAAGAGAACGATAGGTTGCGGATGCAACCCGGTTCCCGAAAGAGAAAAAAATAACCATCAAGGTATGGGATATCGCCGTCAGACAGTAGGAATTGGCTGAGCTTTATAGCAAAGCTGCCGATAGGCCTCTGCGCGAGCTGACGTGTAAGCCTGCCCCCCTGGAAGCTTACATTACGCAGCGCGAGAACGCTTCCTTCTTTGCTTCTGGCGTAAAGGCTTCGGGCGACCTCGTTTGATGGTTATTTTTCTTTCAGGGAACCGGATTGCATCCGCAACCTATCATTCCCCTCAAGTCGAAAATAACCATCAAGGTATGGGAACAGTGTACCCAAGCCGTCGCGAGGAGGATTCTCGGCAGTAGGACAGACTTATGTCATAACGCGAACTGCGAGGCAATACATCTACGCATATGTGGAGCTGCGCCTCAGCGTCTATGCTCGCAATGACACCTGTCCTAAGGTGGAATAGTCAACACCATCTTATCAACCACTCTATATGTCCGCATCCTGAGGCATCATAGAGTGTAGCACAGATGCTCCAAATAGTGGAGCAGAGGAATCCAGTACATTCAACCGGTAAAACCTTGTAAATGTATGCGGTGTAGCCCAACTGGCTGCAGCGCAAAAATGTCAGACACCGGCACCCCTCTAAAGAGGGCCCAGGATGTCGCCATACCCCTAGTGGAATGCGCCTTCAACTGCCCTGGTGGTGGAAGGCCTGCAGATTCATACGCTAATTTAATAGCATCCACTATCCAGTGGGAAAGGCGTTGTTTAGACAAAGGCTGACCCAAAGTCCAAGAACCATGGCATATGATCAACTGTTCTGTTTGCCTCACAGTCATTGTACGGTCAATATAACACCTCAATGCCCGCATGGGGCAGAAAAAGGAGGAGGGTGGAACGTCATCAACTCGACTGGTTGGTTCATATGAAACAGGGATATGACCTTGGGTAAAAAGGCCGGATTTGGACGCATGGAGACTTTAGAACTGTCTCCTGCGAAACGAGTACATGATGAATGCACTGAAAGTGCATGTAACTCGCCCACGCGTTTGGCTGATACCACTGATAGCAAAAACGCAGTTTTCATAGAAACGAGCTTCATATCCACACTGTGGAGAGGCTCAAACGGTGCCTTGGTAAGGGCTTCTAGCACCACGTCAAGGCTCCATGACGGTAAACTGGTCATCCTAGGAGGTTGCAGGCATCTTGCGCCTTTTAGGAATTGAGATGCCAGAAAATGGCAACCTGGTGATAGACCGTCAATGTGTACATGGCAAGCCGATATGGCGGCTAAATACACCTTAAGTGTAGAGGGAGATTTCCCTTCATCTAACAGTTTCTGTAGAAACTGTAATATTACTGCCATAGGGCAGGATATTGGGTCATGGCCCTCAGTCAGACACCAATCTTGAAACAACTGCCATTTGTACGTATATTGCGACCTAGTAGAGGGTGCTCTGGCACTCTGAATGGTTGAAATCACCGCCGTCGAAAGCCCTAAGGTTGACAGGTGCTCCTGCTCAGGGGCCAAGCCCATAGCTGCATGAGCTTGGGGTTCGGATGCCATAGCCCTCCTTGGGCTTGGGACAATAGGTCCGCTCGCAGAGGGAGCTCCCTCGGGCGACCGTGCAACAACTGCACCAGACTCGGGAACCATATTCTCCGAGGCCACCAAGGAGCGATCAGGATCACTGTCGCTTGCTCTACCCTGACCTTCTCTAAGAAGGCGGGGAGCATCAGAATTGGTGGAAATGCATATAGGAACCCTGGCGGCCATTCGTGAGCCAGTGCATAGACTCCTAGGGGGCTGTCGAGGTCCTTCACCGAGAACCATAGGGGGCAGTGCGTGGTCTCTCGCAAAGCAAAGAGATCTACCTGCGCTGTGCTGAACCATTCCCAGATGCACTCTACCACCTGAGGGTGAAGACGCCATTCGCCCGCAAGGGGGCCTCCTCTGGATAGGAGATCTGCTGCGTGATTGGCTCTGCCCAGTAGATGAACCGCTCGAAGAGAGGTTAACCGCGGTTGTGCCCATAGGAACAACCGTGCTACCATCCGGTGAAGACCGGGGGACCGTAGACTGCCCTGGCAGTTGATATACACCACTACCGTGGTGTTGTCTGACCAACACGTGCTTGCCTAGAAGCACTGGCAAGAAGTGCCGAAGGGCTAGGTCCACTGCTCTGAGTTCCAGAGCATTGATGTGGGCTGACCTCCAGGGTCCTGACCACACTCCACAGGTCGCTGTCCCGTTCCAGACTGCTCCCCAACCTTGGTTGGAAGCGTCGGTCGTGATGACCTCCCTCCGGAAGATGGGACCCAAGCGTACGCCCTGGCGGATGTTCGACAGAACTTTCCACCAGCGTAGCGCTTCCCAGCAGGTTCGGGATACCCTCAACCTGCGGTGTTTGTCTCTCCGCGGATGCAACGCAAAGGCATTGAACCAGGCCTGCAGAGGTCTCTGGTGTAGTCAGCCCAAAGGAAGGGCTTGGAGGCGGCAGCCATCAACCCCAGCATGCGCTGACACAGCTCCATGCTGACTGTTTCTCTCAACCTGAATAGGGAGAGACATCGCTCCATCAAGGCAACTCTTTGTGTCGACAGGGTCGCTTCCATGAGCACTGAGTCCAGATGCAGACCCAAGAATTCGGTCTGTTGGCTCGGCACGAGGCGGCTCTTTTCTGAATTGACCTTCAGACCTAGCCGCTGAAGATGGTCTGTAACCATCACTGTGTGCTGTGCCAACTGCTCCTTCGACCGCGCGGCGAGGCAGGCCAGTCGTCAGATAGTTCAGCAGTCAGGCGCCTTGAGCCCCAAAGGAGCTAGAATGGCATCCATACACTTGAAAAGGTTCAAGGAGCTAGTGACAGACCGAATGGAAGGACACAAAACTCGTATACCCTGCTCTGAAATACGAACCGCAAATACTTCCTGTGACCCGGACAGATGGGAACGTGAAAGTACGCATCTGTCAGGTCCACGGTGGTGAACCAGTCGCCGTGTCAGACTGACTGGATGATGTGCCTGTGCGTAAGCATCCTGAACGATAACACCCGTAGGTATTTGTTAGGTACTCGCAGATCTAAAATAGGACGGAGCCCGCCGTCCTCCTTCGGCACCAGGAAGTATTTGGAATAGAACCCCTGA
Organism: Huso huso; assembly: GCA_036884735.1. Lineage (NCBI taxonomy): Eukaryota > Metazoa > Chordata > Actinopteri > Acipenseriformes > Acipenseridae > Huso > Huso huso. The sequence goes on from JAHFZB010000364.1 coordinate 29,567, forward strand.
TCGATCAGAGCAGGGTCTACTTGTTGAATGGCACACTTCCTGAGCACTTCCTGTATTTCCACATTCAGAGCTGAGAACTGAACTGAGTCCTTCACTGCAGTTACCACCACTCCTATAGGTCGCCACCCCGCGCGCTGCGGTCTTACAAATGGAGGTTGGCCGCGCGCTGCTGTACTTGAAGGAGAGGTCTTAGTGCCCCCTAGGCGCGGCTGGTGCTGTGGTGGTGTTCTACGCCACTGGTGCTCTTGTCGACATTTAGGCTGAAAGGGCTTATGCGGCCACATGTTTGCCATCTGTTGAGATGCCTTCCGGGTTTTAGCAGAACGCTGCAGCATCTCCTCAACCGCTGGGCCAAACGTGTGCCCCGGTGTAATATAAGCATCTAGTAATGGGGCCTTGTCAGGCTCCTGAACTCTCGCCTGCGAGAGCCAGAGCTGCCTTCTGGCCACTACTAGGGACGCAATGCTCCTGCCTTGAGCCCGTGCATTTAGCTGGGCTATTTTAACAAGGAGTTGAGCGACCAGCGCTAATTCAGCTCTAAGAGACACTGATGGGTGCTCTGGAAGATCTTTCACAAGCGTCGCCTGGTAAACTGAGAGGAGGCTGGCCACGTTGGACAACCTAACCGCCTCTGTAGCCGCTGAGTATGCCTTTTTTAAGTGAATCTCCGTGTCTTGCTCTGAGTGCTGGGAGGTTAGTTCAGCCTCCACTGTCCTCCTCAAGGAGAGGCTCCCCTTCCGAAGCATCCCTTGAGATGGCATCTACGTCCCACACCCCTTGGGGTTGTTGGACGACCGGGCGACCAGAGGCTGTGGAGGAACGCCGGCTGGTTGGCAATCGGCCCGACCAATACGTCAGTGGCTCGTGGTGCCATGTTTGCCAGGGACATGAGCAGCGATTGCTGACCCATCATCATGTCCATAAACTGGGACATTTTCGACGTGAGCTCCGCCACGCCCGACTTCTCCCTGTAACGCCTGTCCCGACGAGGGGAACGGGAGGGTCCCCTACGGAGGGGTGACACAGAGCGAGACCGTTACCGGCGAGAGCGTTCCCTGCGAGGGGAGGGAACTCGCGGCTGTATAGACGAGCTACGAGAATGTTCCCGGGCACGTCTATGGTCTGGAGATCTCTGACCAGCTGTAAGCTGGGAGGGACCCCTGGATATCTGCAGTCTGACGGGCGGAGTCGCTGTAGACGACGGCGGGGCAGACAGGGTGTGAAACGACCCTGAGAAGGGGGAGTGACTCCCAACTGCTTTCCTCGCCCTCTGGCGAAGAGTGTGCGGCTGAAAATTAGCGCACAGTGCGCAGAACGACCTGTCTGCCTAGGCAGACGCAGCATGCTCTGGTCCCAGGCACGCTACACAGTCTTCATGGTGGTCGTTCGTTGGCAATTTTGCCTCGCAGGTGATGTAACGATGGAACCCAGACATATTTAAACACCCCGATCGCCCGGCGTCGTTGTGTCGATGGGTTGCCAGAAGCCCAGTGTCGAAAGCACCGGCCGTGAAAGTGTCGGTGCGCACACAAGCGTCGAAGGCCGAGCACCAAGCGCCGTGTTGTGCACGGCGCCCCGAAAGCACTGAAGCGTCGAGGATACATGCACCGGCGTCGGCGTCAAGATGCGTGCACCGAACGAGGGCTGACGTCGGCGTTGAGATGCGTGCACCGGCCGACAGCGTCGGCCGGGAGGTGCGATGCACCGGCGCCGAGGCAGAGCACCGGCGCCGGCGTCAAAGGTGTGTGCACCGGGGCTGACGCTGGTTGAAATGCTGAGGTGCTGCACCGAGGGCTGACGTTGCCGAGTGTCGAGGTGCGGCACCGAGCGCCAGTACCAGTATGAAAGCACCAAGTGCTGAGGCACTAAGCACCGAGCTGCTGAAGCGCCACACTATGCCGCCGACACTGAAAACCGGCTTGTATGTACTGAGCGGCCAAGGCGCTATGCACTAGACGCTTAAACGTCAGCTGACCCACAGAGTGGAGACGCTAAGTGCTAGTACAGTGTCTCAGTCTAAAAGACAATGGTGTTGTGCTATACTTACCTGTGTTAAAAAGGGCAACTGAAAAGTGCACTTGGTGGTGGTCTTCCTTGTATATTGTATGGGAAAAAAATATTTTTTATTTATTTATTTATTTTATTTTTAGAGGAACTGCAGCAGCACTAATAGTGCAAAAAAATAGCTGTAATGTGGGCTACAGCCCTGCAGCTACCACGCGGTGTGATGTTACAATCCGCCCGTGGTATTTGTTGGATTGGCTGCGGCAGCAGGCTCCACACTGGGTCTCGCCGCAGGCGAGACCGAGGCTGCAAGGAATTGCGTGGCCAAAGCCAGGCGCACAACGTGTCCTCTAAACTCTATTCTATTTATATTTTATATAACAATATTAATAAAATATTAATATATAAGAAAGACGGGCGGCGAAGAGCCAACGCGGAAAGAACGCAATGCCGAAGGAGCGAACACTGAATCAACTCAGAGAAGGGGCGGTAGCCAGCTTCTCAAGCTAAAGCCTGACGAGTACAATCAGTGATGTAATCTCAGAGAAAAAACTTACCAGCTTAATGTCCTACATAGGCTGAAGGCAAAAGAGGAAGGGCGTTCTGCGCGCTGCGTAATGTAAGCTTCCTGAGGGGCGGGCTTACACATCAGCTCGCGCAGAAGCCTATCGGCAGCTTTGCTATAAAACTCGGCCAATTCCTACTGCCTGACGGCGATATCCCATACCTTGATGGTTATTTTCAACTTGAAAGGGAACGCGCGAGTACAACTTTCAAACCTGTCAATCAACAGATTGTTCTCATGGCAACAACAGACTGTTCACTGACAAGATCTAACACATGCACAGTGCTTAATTTGTAAAGAAAAGAGGTGCGGGGCAAAGCAATGACAATAATACCGACCCTAAGAAGAGCATATTCAAAATCATAACACGTTTATTTGAAAGAGTATTGTACGTACTTGTGTTAGATGTTTACAATCACGTATTCTACATTAAAAATAAAAAACGTCCAGAAGGACGATATTGACGAAAAAACACACCCCAACACGAACACTGGTTTGACCCACAGTTTGCACTATTATCATTATGTGTAAGCAACAGAAGCTGCTGGTAGATTAAAAACGATTAATTTAATTTAGGCTAGGTAGTTGTTAACTTAGTATGTTTTATTCTCTTAATTAAATTATATTCATTGAAAAAGGCAAGGGAACCAGATTGTTATTATTTTTATTGTTTTGGTTTAATATAATGTAACGACCGGACAATTGTATTGTTGCAGGACTTGTTGTCTGTCCCGTTTGTCTTGTCTATCTTTTATGTTATGTGTATTGTAAGGGAACGGTCACGCCGTTAGTTAGCAGCGGAAAAGGGGGACTGCAGACCATGGGTCGATTGGTTGAGCCGGACAGCGGCGGGAGATGATGGGAGGTTATATAAGGTGGTGGATGAGAGACTGGGAGGGAGAGAGAGTGACAGCGACTTGAGAGAAAGCGAGAGAGATAGCAATAGAGGATAAATAAGGGTTTGTTGTTTTAGTGGCGTGAATTCCGGCCCCTGACAGGAATTCTCTGTTTATTCAAATAAAAATTCGAGACCGAGAATTCCACACTGTCTTCGTGAGTCCTGCTTCATAAACCTGACAAAAACGCAACATTGGTGTACAGAAGCGGGATTATGGCGCACTTGCCTCGGAAAATGAAGCAGGAACGGCGGAGATGGCAGTTTCCGCCACTGGGAGGAGACGAGCTGCGTTGCAGGCTGGAGGACCTTGTAGCAGAGCTGAGTGGCAGAGGGTGCAAAAGACAAGCGCCAGTGGGACCAGGAACAGCGGGGAGCGAATACAAGGCGGGGAGCCTGCAGGGCTAAACAGAACGAAGGGCCAAGATGGCGGAGGCTGTGATGGGAGATCTGCCACACGCGCAGGGAGATCGGTGTGTCTTCAGCGTCGATAGCGAAGGCAGACTGCAGCTGAAGCATCACGACGCGTCAAACAGGAGGCAACGTCACAGTGGGGGCGGAAGTGGGGCAGAGCACAGGGCATTGGCGTCCATGTAGAAAAAAAAAAAATTGTCCAGGAAGAAGTGGCGTCATCACGGTGCGCGAGGAGCAACATCAGAGCTGCTGGATCAAAACAAAGGGGCCTGCATCAACAAACCCACTTATGATGGTAAGGCCGACTGGCGCATGTTCTTAATACAGTTTGAATTAATGGCGAAATTAGAAGGATGGACTGATAAGGAAAAACTGTAGGCATTATGACCAGCCTGACCGGTGATGCCTTACCATACCTCCGGTTTATTGATGTAGCTCACGGTGACAGCTACGAAAGTGTGTTGGCACAATTAGCGACTGTTTTGTGGGGATCCAGGTAGCTAGGCCCGAGATGGGCCCCGTGCCGACCACGGGAGTGGAAGTAGAGCAAGTGTGGTGACAGGATGCAGGGGCGGGCCGGAGTACGGTAAAAGCAGGCCGGTATGACAGGACATCGCCATGGGAGGCATACCAGGCCAAATTCAAGATGGCTGCGCTCAACAATGCCTGGAGCCCGACAGAGAAAGCTGGCCAGCTAGCGGCAGCCCTGGACGGGAAAGCGCTGCAGGTGCTGCTAGACCTGGGCCCAGACGAGCTGGACAGCTATGATGTTATCGCCACGGCCCTGGACCGCCGCTTTGGGAGAGTAGAGCCTGCTGTCGGCCTGCGCCGCCTGGCCACACGGATCAGAGGCCCTGGAGAGAAGTTGGGTGTGCTTGCAGCAGATGTCCTGTACTTGGCCCGGCGGGGGTACTCCGACTACCCGCCAGCCACGCAAGGGGACTTGGCCATGGAGGCCTTTGTCCGTGGCCTGACCCCTAATGCCCTGCGCCAGCAGGTCCGGCTCGTTGCCCCAACCTCCTTAGAGCTCGCCTTGGCCCAAGCAGAACGTGTCGAGGCTGTGCTTGAGGAGGGTGAGCGTGACTGGGCCCCTGGGGGAAACCAGCGAGAGGGGAGAGAATGGACCGACCGCCCCAGGCCCACTGCACGTCAAGCCCAAGCAGAAGAGGAGGAGACTGCAGACAGCCACGCTGCTCCTCCCTGAATCTCTGACCTGGCCGCCCTGATCCGAACAGAAACATCCACACAGGCCCCCCACGCGCGCCTGTGCTGGAACTGAGGCAAACCTGGGCACCTACAACGGCGATGCCCCTCCGCTGCAGCCCCACCCAACCGCTCATCGTCAGAAAACACCAATGGGCCCGCGTAAGTGGGACAACGTGGGCCCCCATCCTGTCTCCCATACTTACCACCGTCCACCTGCACCACACACAGCTGGGGCCCGACCGCCAAGTGGGGAGAGGGTGCCCCCCCACTCTCCTGAAGCCACTGACAGCAATCCATACAGACCAGCTGTGGTAGTCGGGGAGAACCACCGCCAGGGCACTTTTTTGTCATGTTCCTGTCCAGATTGAGGGGGTCCCCTGTACCGCCCTGGTGGACACCGCTCCACGGTGACCCTGGTCCGTCCCGATGTGCTCCCAGAGGGGGCTGGCTGGAACCCACAACTGTTCATCTCCGCACAGTCACTGGGGAGCTGACGCCTATGAAAGGGAGGGGCAACCTGGCCATAGAAGTGGCTGGGCGGACAGTACATCACCCTGTCTGGGTAGCAGCTGTCCAGGACACCTGCATACTGGGTCTGGACTTCCTGCGCTACACAGGCGGGCAACTGGACCTCCGAACCGGGACATTGCACTTACAAGGGGGCCCGGCCCTGGCCTTGGCCTATCCGGAGGGGCGAGCCTTCCCGCCGGGGCAGCTGGGCCGTGACCGGGACCCCTTTGCTCGTCAGGGCCAGACTGCTAAGAGAAGGGAGCTAATGAGCCAGCCATACCCACTGTTACACCGCCATGGCCCACGCCACTCCACGCTGGGTCGGGGGACCTCAGCCCTCTCCCGGACCCCACCACGCCAGCGCGTACTGACCCCATCGCCGACCCCTGCCCCCAGGGGCAACACAGCATTCCGATGGGCCCAGCGTCGGAGAGGACTTCCACTCCCACAGCCCTCCATGCCAGCCCAGGGGACCTCAGCCCTTCCCTGGGCCCCCAGCCGCCAGGGACGGAGACCCTCCTTTTCAAAGCCCCCATCAGCAGCAAAGACGACCGCGTCAGCCCCAAGTTCGTCTGCTCCCCCCCCAGGTACTATGGAGGAGCCCACTGTTGCCACAGTGACCGCAGTCTGGCGCCAGAATTGTGAGGGGCTTCACCCGAGCAACAGGCCCAGCTATGGGAGCTGTTACTGACCACCGCCATAGTTTTCTCGCTACCAACCCTGAAGATGTCGGCTGGACACACATGGTCCAGCATTCCATCGACACAGGGGAGGCCCGGCCCATCAAGCTGCGGCCCCGCCGCCAACCACTGGCCCGCCAGGAGGCTACAGAGGAGGCACTGAAGGAGATGCGGAAGGCTGGAATCATTGAGCCCTCAGACAGTCCCTGGACATCCCCGGTGGTCATGGTTCCAAAGAAAGATGGCAAGTGGCTCTTCTGTGTCGACTACAGACGCCTGAATGATGTCACAGAGAAGGACTCTACCCCTCCCCGTGACGACGAGTCCCTGGGCCTGGTGGCCGGGTGAAGTGGTTCTCCTCCCTTGACCTAAGGAGTGGCTACTGGCAGGTGGCCCTGTCCCCGGCTGCCTGACCCAAGACTGCCTTCTCCACTGGCCGAGGGCTCTGGCAGTTCACCGTGATGCCGTTCGGACTTTGCAACGCCCCCGCAACATTCGAGCGACTCATGGAAAAAGTGCTGGTCGGCATGCCCCCACAGAGTGCCTGGTGTACTTGGACCGACCTGCTGGTCCATGGGAAGACCTTCCAGGCGGCCCTGGCCTCCCTCCGAGAAGTGCTCCGACGAGTCATCGAGTTGGAGAGGACGGTATCAGTACGGAGCCCTGCAAGGTCGCAGCAGTCAGAGACTGGCCTACCCCATCAACCTCCGCCAGCTGAGAGGCTTCCTTGGACTAGCGTGGTACTATAGGAGGTTTGTGCAGGGAACCGCCACCATCGCTGCCCCCTTACACTGCCTCCCGCGTAAGGGTGAGCCCTTTGTGTGGACCCGGGAACGCCGGAAGGCATTCGACAGCCTGAAAATGGCCCTGTGTCAGTCCCTGTTTTGGCACCCCAGACCCCACTCCACCTTCTTGCTGGACACTGACGCGAGCGGCGAGGGAATCGGAGCTGTCCTGTCGCAGCCGGGGTCAGACGGTGAGCAGGTAGTTGCATACTACAGCCGGTCGCTCAGCAAGACCGAGCGCCCGGTACTGTGACGCGACGGGAGCTGCTGGCAGTGGTCGTCGGTCCGCCACTTCCCGCCACTACCTCTGCGGGCTCCCCTTCACAGTGTGGACGGACCACGCAGCCCTGCAGTGGCTCCTGACCTTTAGGGAGCCGGAGGGACAGGTTGCCCGCTGGATAGAACAACTACAAACGTTTAACTATTCCATCCAGCATCGGGCAGGAGAAGCACACTAATCACGGACGCCCTGTCCCGCCGACCCTGTGCCCAGGAGGGCTGTGCACACTGGACCGGAGGGAACAGAAGGAGGCCGAGCTGTCCTCAGGAAGTACGGAGCAGTGCTGTACGCTGGTGCCAGTGGAGAGGATGGAGTGGAGGAGGCACCAGGAGGCTGACCCAGACTTCTGTCCTGTGCTGCAGTGGCTGGAGGACCAGTGGAGACCACCCTGGGAAGAGGTAGCAAAGATACTCTACTGCCACCTGGGGGGCTCTGGTCGCAGTGGACAGGGCTGGGTTTGAAGGATGGCGTCCTCCAACGGCAGTGGAAGGAGCCAGCAACAGGGGAGGGAGATGGCAGGTGGTCGTCCCCTGCGTTGCGCCTGGAGGTGCTCAAGGCCCACCATGGGACCCCAGGCACCGCCACGCCGGGTCACGAAGACGCCCGGCGGCTCCGACAGTCCTTCTACTGGGGGCAGTGCAGACGGGACATTGAGGACCACTGCCGGCGCTGTGACACCTGCACTGCTCGAAAAGGACCCCCGGGCGGTCGCACGCCCCTCCAGCAGTACTAGGTAGGTGGACCCATGGAGAGGGTCGCTGTGGATGTCATAGGCCCCTTTCGCGCCGGAGAAGGGAAACGGTTCGTCCTGGTGGCCCTTGACTACTTCAACGAAGTGGCGGAGGCGCACGCTCTGCCAGACCAGGAGGCAGAGACGGTCGTTGAAGCACTGCTGGAGGGATTCTTCAGCTGGTTCGGGATCCCCAGGAGCTCCATTCAGACCAGGGGCGCAACGAAGTCCCGGTCTTTGCGGAGATGTGTCGGCGCCTGGGGATCCGGAAGACCGGACAACCCCTCCACCCGCAGAGTGATGGATTGGTTGCGTTTCAACCGCACGCTGGCCGTACAGCTGGCTGTGACCACCGCAAGCCACCAAAAGACTGGGACACCCACCTGCCTCTTGTGTTGATGGCCTGTCGTTCAGCTGTGCAGGACTCCACTGCCTGCACTCCAGCTCTGCTCATGCTGGGTCGTGAGCTCCGCACGCCAGCGGAGATGATCTTCGCCCCCTCAGACACCCCCCCAGTGTGCCCCCAGGTCCAGAGTACGCCGGAGGCTGCAGGACCGGCTGGAGGTAGCCCACCACTTTGCCGGGACCAAATGCAGGCTGCTGGTGTCAGGCAGAAGCAGAACTACGACCTCAGGGCTTGGGGCCGCCACTTCATCGCGGGGAGCTTGTTTGGATCTTCAGCCCCAAGAGAAAGCGAGGCCGTTGCCCCAAGCTGGACAGCCACTGGCTCGGGCCCTGCCAGGTCCTGGAGCGGATCGGGAGGTAGTGTGCACCGGGTGCAGCTTCCACCTAGAGAGCGCAAAAGTGGTCCTGCACCGGGACCGGCTGGCCCCCTACCTGGGACGGAACCCAGCACAGACTGACACAGCGACCCCTGACAGTTCCCTCTTGCCTCCTGCTGATTCACCCTGTCCTGCGAGTCCCTCACCTTCTACCCCAGTTCCTGACAGCCCCTTGCCTGGGAGCTCCACACCCTTGGACCTCGGTCAGTCCATCTGCTGTGACTGACGGGGATCGACGCCTGTGAGGAGACCACGGCCGAACGACATCGCCGGGCTTCCGAACGTTTGAGACTGCCCTCCCTCGAGGACGAGGGACTAAGGGGGCTGTGTAACCAACCCGGACAATTGTATTGTTGCAGGACTTGTTGTCTGTCCCGTTTGTCTTGTCTATCTTTTATGTTATGTGTATTGTAAGGGGAACGGGTCATGCCGTTAGTTAGCAGCGGGAAAAGGGGGACTGCAGACCATGGGTCGATTGGTTGAGCCGGACAGCGGCGGGAGATGAGGGGAGGTTATATAAGGTGGTAGATGAGAGACTGGGAGGGAGAGAGAGTGACAGCGACTTGAGAGAAAGCGAGAGAGATAGCAATAGAGGATAAATAAGGGTTTGTTGTTTTAGTGGCGTGAATTCCGGCCCCTGACAGGAATTCTCTGTTTATTCAAATAAAAATTCGAGACCGAGAATTCCACACTGTCTTCGTGAGTCCTGCTTCATAAACCTGACAAAAACGCTACAATAATATAGCAGGCTAATGTTCCTATTGAAGTAGGCTACAATTTTTTTTTTTTCATTAAAAAGTTGCCGTTGTTCTTTGTTGAAATTAATGTTGAGCTTTCATATTTTGTTGTATACTACTCATTTAATCAAACCAAGTAGTGTAAGAAGTTGCTTGTATCGTTCATGACGTTTTTCAAATCAAGTAAACTTATTTGTGTATAAAAAACGAGAACAGAGTTGCAGCCAGTGTCATCTTACTTAAAGGCACTCAAGCTGAAATCGTAAAGTAATTTAAAGTAGGCTGCAAACGTGGCAGCGGACTGTCTCTCTTTAACGCGCACGCAAGAACTTGCAAACTTAATGCAATTGTGTTGAGATTTTAAAAATAAAGCATTTTATGAGATTTTTAACTAGAGGTACCGGCACTATGACTCAAGCTCTGGCACAAATTAGGCACTACGCTATAGTGACGTGGCATGTTGACTTTGAAACCACACCCACTATAGCGCTTCAGTGGCGGTATAGCCTTTCACACAGGCAGTTATGACGGTTCAGTGCTGTCTCTGAACTACCTCGCGAGGCGGTTCAGAGATGGCATAAAATATGACGATTCTGTGGCGGTATAAGCAATTCACACAGACCTATAAGCCGCTACAGTGGCGGTCCTGAACCGTCATAACTTCTCTGTGTGAAAGCACCTTAATTTAATAAAAATGCACTTAGAAATATCTCCCTTAGGACTTTTGAGAAAAAATGCAGCAACTAGACACTACATTCTGCAGTAGTCATTACAGTACTTTCTGCTCAGAATAACTTATGGTAGTCGTTTTCCCCTAAGCGATAACGGTAGCTAGCAAGTGATGTGGCACAAGAGGCAGTGCTTTTTTACAGTAAAAATCACGGTCGTGTACGGTGGCTGAGAGGTGCAAAAATAGTTTTTTCATGCGTTCCCATGACGTGTGTTTCTTGAAGCCTCTTGTCATACAAACACCATGCTATTTCAATGTAATTTTTAAAATATATGAACCGCTTAATGGAGCAAAGCACTAAAAATGAATGCGATTTTTTTTTTTTTTGACGGGCTCACTGGACAGAAAGACGCTTATTTGTCTACTGTCAAAGTGAATTCCAGTATCAAACAAACAGTACATCTAGTCTGCTGCGTGCTGAACACGCCTTCATCTCTCAAAATACACTAGCAGCTCTTTTGCTACAGACAATAACAACAACAAATTAAACCCACCAGTTTCGACAGAAATGCAGGATCGCTGCAAGCCCATATCAGGCTGAGTATGATCATGATAATAAATGAGTTAGGCTGCGTTGCTCTTTTTTTTTTTTGTATGTTCTCTTCACAATTAACAGTTCATTTCATTGAAGTGCTTACTATAGCTAGATATTTATAATTTTATTTACAAAAACTAGTTTATTTCAGACCACAATCACATTTAAAAATATATATCCTATGTATTATGTTTTCTGATCTCTGTATGCTGCTGATCAAGCTTGAACCGCACATTTTATTGTGTTGGTTGTATTTATAATTTCTAAATTATTGTCCCTAGTACATTTTGGTGGTGGTCTCAATGGGTAAATTTCCTGGTTAAATAAATACATAAATAAACACATTTTAAACAATTTTATTTACAGTTAAGGATAATAAAAACAATAGCATCAGTAATAAAACAAATTTAAATTCAATGGATGTAGTAATTGTAACAATTTAATATGCGATTAAAACCAAGATTAACTAAGATTTTTTTGTTTTTTTAAATCGTGAGATTAAATCGCCGTAAATTATTTTAATCGCTGACAGCCCTAATATATATATATATATATATATATATATATATATATATATATATATATATGTATATATATATATATATATATATATATATATATATATATATATATATATATATATATATATATATTCTTTGTTTAAACTGATTTTGTGGTAATGTCCTCGGTGCCTAATTCGTTTTTTTTTCTCTGAATTCAGCGATTCCGCCTGTGTCCTCCAACGCCGGATTTCATAGGGCCCTACAAACATGGAAGCCTCTGATTCCCTATTGAAACCCCAATTAGGGGATTATAAAATGCTGAAAGCATTTGTAAAATAAATGTCAATTGAGCCTACATTAAATATATATACCTACATACCTGACAGCTAATTTAGCCAGATAAATGGTTTAAAAAGTGGATTGAAGGACTTTAAAATTTAGGCAATTAGTGTAACATTCACCACTCCCTTTCACTTACTCATTACATTCTGAAATCTATATAGAAAAGACACCGTACATTTAAACAAAGAATCTGCATTTTATTTGATTCCTAAAATCCAGAGTCAAATCTCTTGAGATCCCCAACATTATTTGCCTTTAATAGACAGATCAAAGCTAGTGAACACAGCGATTGTTCTTGTCTGGGGATATCATTATGTCAATGCAAAACCCAATAAGAAATTTGACTCCTTATATTGCCATACTGTCTTTATTCCATCAGTGTACAAAGTTTAAATGGGGTTGGACCAACAGAACACAATGTGAATGCACTTCCATCGAACTGTTGACTGAAGATTTTGCTACATTTATTAACCAGCACGTGAGATGAATATTCCCTGCCCCCCGTATGTTTATTCATACAGTTTGGGTAAAAAGTTTAGAATCTGCAAATAAAATTCATAACAAAAACCATATATAAATCAGGTACATTATTTTTAGTATCTCAAGGATAAGTGTCAGTCTGTTTCTTCCACCCTATTCATACTACTTAAACAATTATCAGTGGCGTCATTTCCATTTGTTTCAGTCACAATCACGTTGATCGTGATGCTACAGGTAGTGTGAATAGGATATATACAAGTGACCAGACCTGTGAAATTTAAATTGTATATAAATAGGCTTGTTGTTAGGTACCTATAAAATCTTTTAACATCAGTACTTCCAGTCCAGGTCTTTGTTCCAACCATGTCCTTAATTATTAAAACAAACCAATGAAGCCCCTAATTAAATCCTAATGCAGTTAATCATTTAACTATACATAATAAACCCAAGTTACCTACCTGTTCTAAAAACTGCAAATCAGAATACCGCTGCCCTAAATCTTATGACAGGCTTTTTACAGATCTTTTTCCACTATTTCTATTGCATTTTAATGTTAAGAAATAGAACAAATTAATCACTCTCACATGGAAAACCCCCAAGCAGCAGTTTAAGGTTGTGTTTAGATCCACCACTGGTCACATCAGTAAAACAGACCACAGAAGGATTTAAGTGTTTGTTTTATCTTGATTGAACACTGAAATTCCCAGTCTGTCACATATAAAACAATTTCAAATAAATACCAAACATTTTTTTTTCACCTGTTATTCTAAATAAATAAATAAATAAATAAATAAATAAATAAATAAATAAACTGTATAATATATATATATATATATATATATATATATATATATATATATATATATATATATATATACACATACACACAGTGCCGTGAAAAGTATTTGCCCCCCTGTCTGATTTTCTGCATTTTTGCACATTTTTCACATTGTATTTGGTCAGAATTCTTTGTGGGTTGTAGTAGTATATAGAGGGAGTCTGAGAGAAAAAAATGACACCAAAGTTTGGTGCTTCTTTTCATTTGGTGTGCAAGGTAATCAAACATGCAATCTTCAGGTGTGAAAAAGTTATTGCCCCCCTAGTTAACTAATAATTAGGGTCAGCTGTTTGAGTACTTTGGTTAACAGCCAGGCCTGATTTGGGCCAGCCCTGCCCAATATAAATCTGACTAACTGTTTGCCAAAAGCACCTGGATGATCCTCAAGAGTTCTGGAACAATGTTCTATGGACAGATGAGTCAAAAGTTGAACTTTTGGCCAACATGGGCCCTGTTATGTCTGGCGAAAACCAAACACTGCATTCCACAGTAAGAAACCTCATACCAACGGTCAAGCATGGTGGTGGTAGTGTCATGGTTTGGGGATGCTTTGCTGCATCAGGACCTGGGCCTTGCCATCATTGAAGGAATCATGAATTCTGCTCTGTATCAGAGAATTCTACAGGAGAATGTCAGGCCATCCGTCCGTGAGTTGAAGCTGAAGCGCTGCTGGGTCATGCAGCAAGACAATGATCCCAAACACACAAGCAAGTCTACATCAGAATGGTTGAAGAACAAGAAATTTAAAGTTTTGGAATGGCCTAGTCAAAGTCCAGACCTAAACCCCATTGAGATGTTGTGGCAGGGACCTGAAACGAGGCAGTTCATGCTCGAAAACCCACAAATGTCACTGAGTTGAAGCAGTTCTGCATGGAGGAGTGGGCCAAAATTCCTCCACAGCGCTATGAAAGACTAATCAATAACTACAAGAAACGTTTGGTTGCAGTTATTGCTGCTAAAGGTGGCGTAACCAGTTATTGAGTCTGAGGGGGTGATTACTTTTTCACACAGGGGCATTGGGTGTTGCATAACTTTCTTTAATAAATACATGAAATATGTATCAAATTAAGTGCTATTTGTTCACACAGGGTCCCTTTTATCTAATATTAGGTTTTGGTTGAAGATCTGATAACATTCCGTGTCAAAAATATTCAAAAATGCAGAAAATCAAACGGGGCAAATACTTTTTCACGGCACTATATATATATATACACACACACACACACACACACACACATACACATACACACACACATTATTTAGAGATGATTAAGATGAAACTGCTTCACCCAAATAATCTTCAATATAAAAGCTGAAACCCAATTAGTTGAACACATTTCATTTTTGGTATGCTGGATTCAGCCTCAATTAGCACACAACAAATAGAAGCCTTTTGTTCTAAGTTACTTACTATTTAAAAAAAAAAAGGAGTACTAGCTTTGATCCCACAGGATTGTTTCAACGTGATACGGTACAAATCAGATATGGAGTTACCATTGTTGAAAATAGTAAGTAAGCTATTGCCCGTCCAGGATTTATATGAAAAAAATCTATTTATTAAATAAAAATATATATGACAATGAACTCTCTCTGGCATTCACTTTCACTGGGATTCCAAGTGATAATTCCTGTGATAAGTCACAGTACAGTTTGGATAAACACATAAAGGGTCCATAGTGACAACAGCCAGTCGGCAAGCCAAAGAACTAATTGGGTTGAAGTCGGACATAGTGCAGAAACAACATAAATCAAGTTTAAAAACTCCGGGAGGGACTGACCCCTACACACATCACATCATCCACATCTGGCTTATCAGAGCAATATAAATACTCGTAACTTACCCCTTTCTTGCGTTTGATTCAGTCACATGCCTCTGCCTCCTCCAGCTCAATCCTTGTACAGTCAATCCTCACCACCCCTTGGTACTATCTCTTAGGCCAGGTGATGGACCTTCAAACCAAGCAGGTGTGAGGCAATTGATCATTTCTGTCCTTTCCATAATCAGCATTAAAATATGAATGATTCAGATCTGTGTTGTGGGGTTTGTCCAGATTTACTGAGCTAATTTATTTTTTGGCCATTCAGGGGCTGATTGCCTAAAACACCTAAAGAATTAAAGTTTAATACTTAAGAATATATTTTCTCTCAACTAGATTATTGACTCAAGGAACACTTAAGGGGAAATGTAACTTTAGATTGTCTTCGGAAACTGGTTCACAGGACCTTAAAGAAATGCTAAAACTCTTGTCATATAATAAGAGTACATGGAGACAACAGTCACCCTCGCAAGTGTAACATCCTCAACGTCCATCTGCTCAGACTTCTCCTCGTACAGTTGATGCATTCTGTAGTTATCTTTTACATATATGCTTAACAAGATTTTAGAAAAGATGTATTAAGAATTAGTGTGGGTTCTTCCAAGTACACATGGGAATACGGTGTCCTATTCTTTTAGCAAGATGATTTATAATGTCACGATTCATAATACATGCCATTCTGTAATAAAAAGTAAATATGCATCCCCTGCAGATTATAAATTCTTGTATATAGTGGACAAAGTCTATTGTCTTGCTTGTGCTATGTAATAAAGCATACCATTTATTATAATACATTAATAGCACCGTAGAGCCCCCCTACCCTTAATGTCAAACCATGACAACCCAAAGGATAAGTGATACAAAGATAAACAATTGTGTTATTTATTTAAAGTATGGCCTCATTTTAAAAAGAAAATACTACTTTACCACATTTTACCACATGCTTTTATTAACTTAACAGGATTGTTACAAAATGAATTTGAGTATACTGCATTTTAAAATAAATAGTATGTTCAAAACAGAATCTAATAAAAGTGAATGCCAAAGCCTCAAAAATCTAAACAGTGTATGCGTTTAAAGTTACAAAAAAATACTAACATACATTTATTATATAAATAGGGGTTGAATTGATTTGCTCCAATCTGATAGTTTCTGAGAAATAAGTAGCAGCTCATAGATCAGGGCTTCTTCACATTTTAATTGTACAGAACATAGTGTACTGAATCCATTTATCAAGTAAAAGCCAGTAGGCCAATATCAATACATTCAATACCATCTCACATATGAAGAATGCATCCTGCCATGGTAACAAGCAAAGCCAAAACCGATACTTGTATCGTTTACAGGGAGAAATGATCATTGGAATTCAGGAACACAGGAACTTGCATTAATTATCTTGGTCCCCATTTGATATCACCGAGACCTTGAAACTGCTTTTTTAAAGAATGCCTGTCAGCCCATTCAGAGTCAAGGTAAGAGTCATCGTCAGCTTTTTGCAGCTTCTGTAAACCAAAAAAGTTGTATTTAGATCATGAGCTTTAAAACCTAATGAAACACCTAATGGATCAGGTTCCGAGTAGAGCAGTCATTGTCACACCTGTAAATGCCCTCTAAAGCCAACAGGAGTTTAGAATCTTGAAACTTGCTTAAAAAACTGACTTGAACTTAAACAGCCATAAGTGATTCAGTCCAAAATATATCCTTAAAACATGTATTTATATAAAAAAATATATATATTCATTTTATAATAGCATTAATTTCCTCCAGCTCAGGACTCAAGTGACACCACAGTCAATTATCTAGCAGGTAATGAATACAGTGTTGGACATTATACAAATAATAAGTAGCAGTCTTTGATAATACATTGAAAAAGTGCAAAAGCAGGTTAACTATAGAAATAAACAGTGTGTCATGGGTTTTTTTTTTTAGGAGAGATAGATATGTACCTTAAGTTCCTCCTCACGCCTGGAGTAATACATCATCATCTGCTTCTGGTCCTCAGGGCTGATTACTGGCTCACGAGCTGGTGCCCCTTGCCCTCGCTTGGTTATGAAAACAAGTATAACTTATGTTCTTTAGTATAATGTAAGAGCAGTCACGTTATATTCCTTTTTTTTTTTTTAAAGCAGGTTTTGCAGATGAAAACTACTTTGCATAAATACAACCATGGATAACTACAGAATACTACTAGAGCAGTCTGTAGTTTTGAGAAAATATGTCTGCAATTTACAACAAGTAAATCAAATGTTTCTTCTGGGTGTGTTTTAAGGGCTTAACAGTAAAAACCTAAAACCTTATTTATAATCACTTAGGACCATATACTGAGAGAAATACTGCTGTATTAATTGTATAAAACTCATGGCAACTACAGCTTTATCAATCTCAACTTTCTTAACTAACCCTTCAACAGAGCACTACATTTTACTACTCACCTTTTGTATCTTTACAATAATTTTAGTTTTCTCATTTTTGCCCACATATTCTGTTAGTTTCTTCCCTCGATGCAACTCCTTTGCTGCCCACCACAACTGAGCCTCTGAATCTGCAATCAACTGCAAAGCTGCCTGCAATGTAAGAAATACACAATGTAAATCAGTGCTTCAAATTGAAACCCAAAGTTCACTATCACCTTCAATGACTGTATAGACAATTAAAAAAATGTTTTGGAGGAAATCGACGCTTAACCTTATCTGTTGGACCATGCATGTTTGGAGGGAGGGTTGACGCATATTTTGCAAGATCCTCAATTTCAATAATGAAACTGATGTATTTGGTCAGAAATATCTTTGTAGTGGTGTTTGACTAACACCACCAGTCAGCAATCACTTTGCTGTGAGACATGCTTTGATTGCACCAAACTTTTTTTTTTTTTTAATTGACCGATATGTTTGGAAAGTTTAATGAAATTAATCCGATAATTCAGGTGTGACTGATTCCAAGTGTAAATGTAACACAATGTTTTAATTTTTTTTTAAATATATCAGCTTTATGACCAATTCCCAATAAGCAAAATAATTGTGATAAAAGGACAATCCCAATTAAGGGAAACGCAAACTCAGAGTTTAAAAAGGGGGGAGAATAAAAGTGGCTTGCTAGTTTTGTAGCAGGACCATTTCCTTTCATTCATGTACATGTCTTTTGCATACATGTCAACCCCTAAGTGTTCACACCAGTGAGACCCCTGCTGAAAAACCTTGGGGATTGCTGAAAAACCAAAACCTAGACCACTAGATTTTGTTTAGGAGGGGGTGGAGGGGGTGCTGGTGACAGATCAAGCTATTTGCAAATGGCTGACAGCTATGCCACTGACCGAGACATAAGGGCTATGCACACCGGGAGCAAAGCAAATGACACGAATACAACACGAGTATATAAAAAAAAAAAAAACACAACTGTAACTAGTCATGAAAAGAAAATACTGCTTTTGCTCCTTTTGTGGAGATGAAATAAAATAAATAAAACAAAGAAATGTTTATATGTGATCTGGTTTAACATCGTAAATCATTAAAAAAGAATACATCTACACATTTCTTTGTAAATACTGAGAAAATTAGTTTAATATACTTTTTTATTGATTTTCAGTTTTAATAAAATCTTCGGTTAGTGTGTGAACGTGATTATATTGGTCAACATTATTAAAAGAAAGAAGCGTCATTTACAGAAATCCCTGTCCTCTGACCAAAATAAAGGTGAAATAAAGAGACAAACATACCATCAGTTTCCAATTGTTCTGTTATTTCTTACCATGTGGCATTTCTTTGTATTGTCTTTATAACCACTGACACTGGCATCATAATGAACATTATATTTTTCGACTAATAATTATATTCCCATTGATGTCCATTTCTCTTATTTCTGTGGTAATTTCTCGTGAGCGAGACAGTGACTGACAGCCTCTCCTTCAACTCTCTCCGAGTAATGACGTGTTGTGTACAGAAACATAGAAGGCTCGCATGAAGACAAACTGTCAGTTTGAGAACAATTCTATAAGGCAATAGAATTTTTCTCAAATTCTATCATTAGAGTAAGGGTGGAGTTTGCATAACAGCTACAGGAATATATAATGGTAATGTACACCTCTTCATGGTGACCCCCCAACCACCCCCAAAAAGAAAAATGAAATACACTTGGGCAGTTGTATTGGATTTACCACTGTATCATGTATAAAGGGTCTAGCAGCCTCGCAAACAATAAAAAACTTATGCACAAACGTGAGAATCCATTGCACGGCCATGAGACTCTCAAAATTGAGAGTAAACGGGTAAACCTTGAGACTTGACAAACATGCTTTTGTAGCTTGTTCTTTATGGCAATACAACCAATGCTCTTTAATTCTCACTTATCACATGGTGACCATTAAATACTGGAAATTCATTATTTTGCTTCCTGGATCTAGAAAAAGTGGTCTGCTCACAGGTGAACTGAGGCACATTAAAAGGCCAACATAGAACCTTGGGACTTCTGTGATCAGCAGAAGAATGGCAACTGTAAATAAATACATAAATACAAATAAATAATTAAAATGCCTTGAAAACAGTCAAGGTTACTGTACCTGTGTCCCCGACAGATCTTCTCGATCTTCAAACTCTAGCCTGATTGGGTCATGAGGAGGCAGTCCCATGGGATAGACAATCATAACAGCTCCACGCAGCTGGTCAAGCGCTTCTTTCACCATCTCCAGTGTAACACACACATTAGCCTGAACTTGTTTCTGAAGGAACAAGAAGCAAAGTTTGATGTCTTCACTTTTTTATAGCTGAGCACGCTGCTGCCCACTTGTGGACACAGACATTGAAGAAGAACATGTCTGAATGTTAGGCTTAAGCATCAAAAACATACCTTGAAATTAATGACTTTGCTTCTTGATTGTTTTCGTAAAACTTGCTTCATTTTTTTCATTTGGAGCTGTTGAGAGAGAAAAAAGGAATGTTACATTTGTTTCAACATCAGTACTGTCATAAAGCAGATGGATTTGCGACCAAGGAGGTGATAGGAATGGCTTGAATGACCAAGATGTGACAATGAGCAGTGAAGTTTTATTAAAGGTCACACAAAAGTTCCAGAGCCTGGACAGTGTAAACAGTTCAGTTTAGCAAAACAGCACTTTCACAGTCTTTAACTGAAGCACTTTATATACTCACAACAGCAAAGAATAAAGAAAGAAAATAAATAAATAAGCAGCTCACATAACTGAGTTACACTCTTAATAAGAGCTCTTTGGTATTGAGATCAGCAATAAGCGACCGAAAGGCTTAAACTCCCTCGCCAGACTGAACACAGGATGGACTTTTAAAACCATCACCTCATTAAACTCCACCTTTCAGGAGAAACCATCACTACATTATAACAGGTAGGTATAAAATCATGACTCCCGTGGCAGAAAGCTGAGTGTGTGCGGCGTGCGGCGTCTCTACTAAAAATACATAACGTGTAACAGGTCACCAGGATGATTACACATTGGCAAAAAGCCCTCTGCTCTCCCCAGGTAAGTATTAAATATAGATTAACAACAACAGAAGTTAAAGGAAAATATGGTTACTGTTTATATAGCTGAACAAACTCTCTTTGAAAAGTAAAGGGTGTGTATTGTTTGAATTTTTTTTTATATCTTGACCATTTTTTTTTTCACTTTTAAATTGCAGTGAACTCTGGCTGTTTCTATTATAGCTCCAAAATGGCCTCATGTATTTCTCAGAACTACATTTTCCCATCATCCTCCTGCTCACTGGTAAATCCATCTCAGTTACATATGTGAGCATGAGGATGATGGTAATGTAGTTTGAGTGGTCCCACTAGGTCCATATGAAGCCATCTTGGAGGCAGTGGAATGCAATTTAAATGTTTCAAAAAAGTGGTCAAAATGTAAAAAAAATTAAAATACACACCCTTACTTAAACATTTAATAGCAACACATGGGAACATGTAACAATAAAATAAAAAAAAAGTATATACCCTTATATACCCTTTAAGGCAGGACTAAATGGCTGTGAAAGACATTGTTGGATTGTTTTCAGTTGGAAAATAAGGAAAGGGAAGTTTTTATTGTAAGACCAAGTTTTTTTGTACAGTACTTCAAAGTAACATTACAGTTAAAATGGAAGGATGTAGTTACTGCATACCCCAAATAAGAGTGAACTTGCACTGCATTGTTTTGTTAAAATAGCAAATCGCTGACTTGGTGGTAGAATCGTGCCTCTAAAGACACTGTCTCGTATCACCTGTTGAAAGTGGAAGGCACCGACTGAGCTGCTGTCCCAGTGCACTGTCTGTACTGCAATAAAACATGCAGGGGTCATTCAAAAAGGGTAAAAAAAATAAAATAAAAAAATGTATGTGCCCTGATGATCCAAAGTGCCCCATCAAGTCACTGGAGAAATATATTATGAAATGTCTGAAGAATCTGCCAGTATCTATCTTTATTCACAACAGATGAACATAATGGCAAAATGTGTTTTATACTAATTTTACAGAGCTGCTCATAGACAACGTTGTTATAATGAAGGGCTATATTTTGTAGAGTGATTACTTTAGAGTGCTTATGTGGAAAGATACATATGTCAAACGGAACTAAATTATTTATTTATTGTAACTGTTTCATTAATTGTGCTGTAACATTGAAGTACAAGTTGAAGTATAAAAGCAATAAGACCCTCCACATTGGGCATTATTGACCAGTTTGGTTGTAATAGCAAACTGTCCCTAAAGCCTGGTAATGCCCCTCTCTCATTATATACACACATCTATCCTACCAAGGGGGAGTATGATTCTCCACCAGCCCACACACACACACACACACACTGCGTACACGCACAATAGAACTCAGAGTTACAAACTGACCGGTCTAGAACCCTCCCTTTCAACCTGAAGTATGCAAATCACTCAATCATGCATGCAAATGCAACCAGATAGGCGCCTACTTACAGCGCCATGCTGGTCATGGGAAGGCAATATTACTGTACGAACAAATGTATTCAAATGTGAGGAAGATTTCAAAGCAAATACAGGCAATTTACTCTGAACATTTTAGTTTTAAACAAAGCACAGGTTTTTTCAAGCCAAGGAGGCTGAATGATTGAGCAAGCTGCAATGCATTTTGTTTAAAAACAAGCATAAAATTAACTCAGGTTTTCCTGGACGTTTAATTCTGTGTTTTTGCTACAGTTACGATTTCAATGGTAACTTCAATTTAGCCTTTTTCCATTTATAGATGCGGTTTTACAGACTTTATAACCATAACAATGAGTATTGCATTACTGTGCTGTAGCCTTGTATTATTCTTCAGATTGGCGATGTAGATAGCAGGTGTACATTTATTAAAACCACTGAAACTAATTCAGAGTTACGAACAACCTCCATTCCCAAAGGGGTTCGTAATTCTGAGGGTTACAGAAAGAAAGGAAGACTACATCACCCATTAATAAAATCCAGATCCATAAGTATATTAATTAAAACAAAAAGTTTTAACAATTGTAGTTTGGAGTAATTATCTTTAAAAAGAAGTAGTAATAAAACAACTTTCTGACACTAACTTCTACATCCAGTCTCAAATGATCTTACTCAACAGCTTCAAAAGAACAAACAATCACATCTACCATCATAACTGCCATCTCTAATAACTTACTACCAACATCTGCATCTAATTTAATTGTGTAAAACCCTCGCTGTAGCCAAAATTCACAAGCCCTCCCAACCCTGGTGGCCCATTGTATCAGCATGCTCCTGCCACGGAAATCATTTCAAAGTTTCTTGATGTTACTTTCAGACCATTTGTAGAATCTCTACCTACATATGTCAAAGACTCATTCTCTTCACAATGTACATCAAAAGCCTCTACACAGTTATCCATAACAGTGATGGTTTACAAGCACTTAAGCACTTCCTTGATATACGGACAATAAAAGAACCTGCAACCAATGTTCTTCTGAAACTTGTCCTTTCTTTGAATGGTTTTCCTTTAATGGAGATTTTTATAAACAAGAGGTGTCAGCATGGGAACTAAAATGGAGCCCTCTTTTTATAGGATAGATTGAAAATAAAGTACAGTGAAAATACACCTGTCTTATATATCTTAGATACATTGATGACATATTCGGCATCTCAGTTAACACTAAATGAAGAATTAAATGATTTGACCAGTTCCATCCAGCACTGCGGTATACATGGAACATCTCTAAATATATATAATTCTTAGACATCACCATCACTGCTTCTAACTATACTATCAACACTACCATTTTCTGCAAAAAACAGACTCTCAGTCTGCAGACTGAGATACATTTGCAGACTAGAATTTGCATGACAGTGATTTTTTAAAGAAAACAAATTAAAATCTGTGCATTTTTCAGAAACTGTTTTTTCAACCACAGCCATTAAAAGCTTAGTTACTACCTCGATAAACAGAAAGGATGCTTTGTACAAAAGCAACACATAAAATACTAATAATGTATTGCCTATCATCCTGTGAACAAAAAATCCATCACATCATACAAACACATTTTAGTACTCTCCAACAAGATCCTCTACAGCTCCTATTTTCAATAATCCACCACCGATGTCTTACAAAAAGAGACAAGAATCTAACAGAATATTTAGTCCATAGTAACATGCAACCTAGTTGTGACAATTTTAAAAGCTCATTTCCATGCAACAGGTCATGCTGTGTTGCTTGTAAATATATCAACACCACCACAAAATTAAAGGGGCAAAATCTTCATTTACTATTCATGAGACTTTTACTTGCTATAATGGAATTGTATACTGCATTGGTTGTGTGAAGTGTGACAAACTGTACATCGGAGAAACAAAAAATGCTGTTAGCGGACTGCTTCATGGAACATCTACCAAGAAAAAATTAACACCTCACTGCATAAGAAATCACAATTTATGCGGTGGCAAGCCAGCCATCGGTTTTATAGTTTAGTTTAGGGTTTTTCTCAAAAGGTTCAGTTAGTACTCCATGTGAATGGATACGGGCAGTTGGAGCCTTGTCACATATTTGAAATCACTCAGCTAGTTTACAGTTACAGATGTACAGTAACTATAAAACTGAGTGACCAATTACCAGAAAGAAAATCCCAAAAAGTAGTAAGTAGACATGCTGGTCTGGATGAAGAACAACTACATGAACTGGAAGATAGCAAAACAGAAAAAAATACAAAAAAAAATAAAATATGCTGTCTTTCAGTACTGGCTGAAACAAAAAACAAATTGTCTCAACTGTGGAAGATGCACATCTTAGGAAAATCTTTAATATTTATAGAAATATAAGAAACACCCAAAGAGAAGAATATAACATTTCAAGCTACATTGAGGCTTGAATAAACTGCTGTCTAAATGAAAACAAAACTGGGAATCTGTCAAATAACCGCACCCCCACTTCATCACTTCAAATAATGTATTTTTAGCGGTTTAAAGGCTACAATAAAACAAAAAAGACACATCTGCACATTATCCACCCCTCTGACACAGACCTTGAAAAATTACTGAAATCCAAGACAGTGTTGAATTTATTTTTATTTCCTCCCATCTGTTCTGCTCAAACAGTGTCTGCACTGAGAGGAAAAAAAATAACTCAGTGCTGTCTCAACTCCACCCCTGGTGTATCTTTTCAATAGCAATGTATACAATATGAAAAATAACTTATTTTTGCATGTTCCAATTAAAATAATTTACTCATCTTAATTGAGTGTGTAGTTCAAACCCACAGTTCTATCTGGATTATAAATGCAATAAGGCCCTTCAGTGTGTCCTTTTACATTGAATATACAGACTTCTCAGGGGGAGGCACTCGACTTTGTCTCGTTTGGATATTCATTCGTTTTTCAAAAGTAATAAAATCCATTATTATTATTATTATTAGTTTATTAAGCAGGCGCCTTTATCAAGGCGACTTACAGGAACTAGGGTGTGTGAACTATGCATCAGCTGCAGAGTCACTTACAACCATCTCACCCGAAAGGCTTGAGCACAAGGAGGTTAAGTGACTTGCTCAGGGTCACAATGAGTCAGTGGCTGAGGTGGGATTTGAACCAGGGACCTCCTGGTTACAAGCCCTTTCTTTAACCACTGGACCACACATCCTCCATTATATTGCTCAGAACACAGGCAGAGACAGCATAGCAGCAGGGGCAGGGGGGGGGCATAGTCCTGTGTGTGTGTGCCTTTATTTTATAGCAAGATGTACAAAAAATATCCCAGGAGTGAAGAATACTTTGTGTAGGCCTTACTTTACCCCCAGTGAATTAACTGCAAAACAAACGATGCCAAATAGCAGTTCAAGTTAAACATTGCTTTGTTTATTCCCGAAATAAATAGTACATAAAGTTGACACTGCATTTTATTTCTTCTTTTTTTTTTTTTTAATTTCTTGCTATTGCGTTTCTTCACAGTAAACAGTGGCCATAAACACGTTTTCATAAAGTAATAACATGAGGTTTACTTGTGCCTTTTGTAGCTGAACAAGCAAAGGAAAGCTGAAATTTAACTTTAAATAAAGCGAGCGTGAAAATGGCATTGTAAAGCGAAGGAAAAAACCACATCGTTTGGTTCTCGTTTCTTACTTTCCACATAAAGTCGCAACAAAAATATAGAATATATACAATCTATAAAAATCACTACACAACATTTCCAGCAAGTTGGGCACTGTTTAAGCGAGGCATTGTCTTTTGTCTGTCCCATGAGATTCTGACTTGCTCTAAAACAGCACAACACTTTTTGATCAGATGGCTTTCCATAGCAATCACTATCGTGTGTCGCATAATCTGGTTTGTTTACTTTTGCTGTCTAAAACTTTTACATAAAAGGGTGAAGCTGCTGTGTTGATCCTGTGGTTTTTTTTATATATATATATTAAATCTCACCTATCACACAGAGCTTTTTCATTTGCCATTTTTTAAACTGTCGTGCAACTTCTGGTGGCGATAAATAAGTGCAAAGGTATTTTGTCATTTCTGAGAATCTGAACATCTGATTTTTGTATCCGAATACAGGTCAAAAAAATATTTGTATGAATTCTCTCTCTCTCTCTAAACCCACGACAGGCCGTGCAGTTTCATGAAATATCATGCGTCTGGGTGGTTAAAAGGCCCTTGGTTTTGCCTCTGGTTTAATCACCCAAGCGTGTGTAAATTTCATCTCGAACCCCCCATTTGTAATTTATACCACTTATAAAACAGCTCTTTGTCATTAGGGAAAGAAATGATTAAACTAAAACAAACTTTACTGTGTATACATCTACATTGTTATGTAGTCCCAATAGACTAATCTTCAATTTCTATTTAAAATTAATTTTTATGTTTCACTTGTTAAAGATTTGCATTGAAAAAGTGGCATCTCAAAAGTAGAGGCGAAACACATGATGATGTGGATGATCTAGGCAGAGTTTCAAATGATACTCAGTAAGGAGGTGGAGCAACTGTTAAAATTGAGTCCAGCTCTCAGCGCTATAAAACTGGAACTGAATTATACTGGTCACCAGTTGAGCTTCTTAATACTGGCATAAAATTCATGGCATAAAAAGAATGCTGTTGAGGTTTTCTGTACTTATTTCCTTAACAATTAATGTCCATACTTTTTTCTTTAAGCCAGTTGGGAACATTGTCAGAGCAGAAGGAAGCAGTTTTCTTCCAGGACAACCTTGTGCTTTGGCTTGATTCATGCCAAAGCTGCCCGATTCAGCCTTGCTGAAGCACCCCCAGATCATCACGATCCTCCACCACATTTCACAGTGGGTGCGAGACACTGTGGCTTGTAGGCCTCTCCAGGTCTCCGTCTAACCATTAGGCGACCAGGTGTTGGGCAAAGCTGAAAATTGGACTCATCTGGGGGTGCTTCAGCAAGGCTGGAATCAGGCAGATTTGTCTTTGTGAAGGGCATGAATCAAAGCCAAAGTACAAAGGTTGTCCTGAAAACTTGCTTCCTTCTGCTCTGACAATGTTCCCCAACTCTGAGGATTGTTTTCCAGCAGGACAATGCTCCATGCCACACAGCCAGGTCAATCAAGGTGTGGATGGAGGACCACAGATCAAAGACCCTGTCATGGCCCAGCCCCAATCTCAGACCTGAACCCCATTGAAAACCTCTGGAATGTGATCAAGGGGAAGATGGATGGTCACAAGCCATCAAACAAAGCCGAGCTGCTTGAATTTTTGCCAGGGTGGCATAAAGTCACCCAACATCAATGTGAGCGACTGGTGGAGAGCATGCCAAGGCATGAAAGCTGTGCTTGAAAATCAGGGTTATTCCACCAAATATTGATTTCTGAACTCTTCCTAAGTTAAAACATTAGTATTGTGTTGTTTTAAAATGAATATGAACTTATTTTCTTTGTATTATTCGAGGTCTGACAACACTGCATCTTTTTTTGTTATTTTTGACCAGTTGTCATTTTCTGCAAATAAATGCTCTAAATGACAATATTTTTATTTGGAATTTGGGAGAAATATTTGTCAATAGTTTATAGAATAAAACAAAATGTTCATTTTACCCAAACACATACCTATAAATAGTAAAACCAGAGAAACTGATAATTTTGCAGTGGTCTCTTAATTTTTTCCAGAGCTGTATATACACACACTGTATGTGTATATATATATATATATATATATATATATATATATATATATATATATATATATATACACACACACACACACATATATAAACTGCTGTGTACCATAAGGTGCACAAAAGGTAATGTAGGTGCACAAATTGTGAATAATTGATAAACAAATCCATTATATCAGGACGTTTGGGACTACAAGTCCTTCTTCAGCATGGACTGGAGAGGATGGCTATATAGTAGAAAATGATTCACAGAGGAAAGTATTATTGTTACCGACAGGGAGCTATAATGCCGAAGCCTGAGGTAACAATGAATCTTCGAGGGGCATTTAATTTTCCAGTCTGCGGTATATTTAATAAAAGTGAATCAGTCAAGAAAATAAGTGATGCAAAGGTTGGATAGTAAATACGACTTTATATATATATATATATATATATATATATATATATATATATATATATATATATAAATATATATAAATAAATATAGCTGATACAGTAAGCGTAAATAAACAGAACATGTTTTTTTTGAAGTTCAGACGTATAGTTAGCAAAGTTTTTCTCAGTCTCCATCTGGTTTGCTTTGACTGCATAATCAGTTTATATCAGCCCGTCATATTTGTTTTTCGTCGAAGTTGAATTTGTTTGAATTTCAGAAAGTCAAAACAATGACTTTTTTACACTAGAACCGCCATGCAGGTCAATTTGGCCCATTTGGATTAAAATGTTAATTACTCTTGTTAAATCGTATGTGTATGTCCGTTTTTTGACTTTTCTAAATATATGAATTAAATATCCTGAGCGGCGTTTGATAGCCAGAATGTAAAAATTATAAAGTTAGAAACAGTTCTACCTCGAACCGCCACGTGGGTTTTAATATAACATAAGATATTCTATTTTTTGTAACTGCAGCAAACAAGACCGCCCCCCACCTCAAGCACCACGTGTTTTTATTATTTTATTTCAAACCTTTGTTTTGTTGACTGACTACGAGACAGAGATTACTATGATTGTGGATCTGTCAAGGTGCAAACTCAGTATAAACCTAGTTGCTTATTTTTCAATGTATCTGGAGACAACAATCCTTCGTTTTTGTTCCACAAATGTAACTGGGACTATATCAGAAGGAAATATTTCATCTTGAAAGTAGTCATTTTGATTGGAATATGGCAAGCTGACTCAGGGTGCATACTGCAAACTGAAATGACAGGTGGGATAACAACTTATGCCTAATATGAAACATGTTTTACAGGTTTGTTTGTTACCAGTTGCGTGTTTACACAATAGTGTTCAATGTAACTCCGTCTGTGTTTACAGCAGCTCCTGGATGCAGGCACA
>JAHFZB010000365.1:0-57882 GCA_036884735.1 Huso huso
ATCATATATAGTATAGGCCATCTAGCGATTAGTAGTCCATATGCAGTCCAAAAAGTCTTACATTTTTTTGTTTTTTTTTTACTGTACTGGTCATTTGAACTTCAGTGTTTGTAGCATGACTGTAACCCTGCTGAATACTATCCCCCATTGAACGATGCCATCTATTTCACAAAGCAATTTACGCTCAGCAGCATTCTTTTTTAAGCAGTTAAAAAAACATTGAATATGTAAAAAAAACATTGAATATGTAAAAAAAAAACATTGAATATGTAAAAAAAAGATTGAATATGTAAAAAAACATTGAATATGTGCAGGCAAACACTTTTTTTAAATGAAAAGTAAAAAAAATTCTGCTGTTTCCAAAACCGATGCTTTAGTTCAAGTCAGCCTTCATTTATACAAAACCTGCACGTAAACAAACAAACCCCTTCCTGTACTTTTTTTTTTAACATTTACTGTGGTTTATAAAAGTCACTTATTTTAGACTCGCCCAGCCTTTATCAGGTTAAACAAATCGACCTGCTCCATCAAGGTAAGCCATTGTTTTTATCCATTACAATGTCTCTAATTGTCCCTCGATTAACAGTATGTGCCTCACTTAGGTGAGAAAACATTTTGCGATGTCTTGTTGACTTGCTTTTATTTTCAGACGCAGACATGCAGATTTGTTTCTTTTGCTCTGGTGTTAAATGTAGGGTCGACTCGCCATGTTGTACTTTCTGTTTTGCTTTGGGAGCGGGAGTGTTGATGACATTGGTATGAACGTTCAGTGAACAACAAATTAAGAAAGCGAGTCAAAGGTTAACTGCATAACTTAGTTGTTTTAATTGGCCATGATTATTTTGCTGGCGCTACAATGAGGGAAACTACAATGCTTATATTTACGCTTGTTTGGCTTGGGAAGCTGGCGGGTATGGACAGCGGGTGTGATATAACGGTACAAATAGCACTGTTTTTATATTGGTGACATTTGTTCAGAGAGAATAGCTGGCGGTATATTGAGGATGATGTTATAAAGTGGGGGGGCGGTATAACGGGACAACTGGATTTACATTATTAGTGAAGGTTATTGAGAATATCAGATTCTGAGGGTATAGGGAGAGTCTGTGTTTCTGTTCAGATTCTTGACAGCATGTCACTCTAACATCTTTGTAACTTGGTAATTTGTATTCTATACTGTTATATACAGACTGTTGGTAGATGTCATGGACATCACTTTTTCTGCATACTGAAAGTCCAGATTATTTATATTACAGTCGTGGGTATTTTTATAATGAAGAGACAAGCGCTGGTAATACATTAGTAGTGGGTTCAACTTGTGTATCAAACATTACTGACCTGCGACTATCACTTCAGTCTGTCCTTCATACCGACTTCCGTCATCAGCTAAGCAGGTATAGACGCCTCTATCAGAGGGCCGGAGGTTTCTCAGATGCAGAGAGAGATTGCCTGTCTGCAGTGCAGAGGGAGAGAGAGCAGTGCGGCCCCGGTAGTCAGTCCTGTGTTCCCAGAATATTCATTTTGAAACTATATAAATGGACTGGTTTTTCAAATGCATCCCTGAACCACCTCACTTCCATGTCCACAGCACTGACTCTGGGTGAAATGTGACAGGGCAGGATGACATCATCACCAGGCTCAGCAATGACAGGCTGATCAGAGCCAACGACACGCCATCCACCTGAGAAAGACAAGACGAGGTAAAGCAATTGCAAACAAATAGGCCATTTCTCAAAACAGTAGAAATATTAGAATATTATAAATAGTTGAGAGCTACTAGACAAGGTCTGTGAGCTCATACATCGATGCAGACAGCTATATACAGGGCTCTGGAAATAAGAGGGAGCATCTCAATGGATCAGTTTCATTTCTACAGTCTCTCTCACCTTGTGTAGAAACAGCTGGAAGCAAACTCAAGACAATGAGACAGGTCTTCCCCAGGAATCTCATCTTCATTTCCCTGAAAAACAACAATGAAAAAGATCTCTTAGTTAAAGCTATGTGTCACTAACCGATTATTAATATCAGGGATCACATTCATCGGGATGGTTCTTATTTGAATGTTCAGCTGCCTTCAAAACTGCTTTGGTTAAGCCTTTACTCAAAAAATCCAACTTGGATTGTAATTTTAGACCCTTTTCTAACCTGCTATTCTTATCTAATGTTCTTGAGAAGGTAGTAGTCGATCCACTCAACAGATTTCTGGATTGTAGCAATGTTCTTGACAAGGTAGTAGCAGATCCACTGTATTAGCAAAGGTAATAGCATCTCGAGCTCCGCTCTCGAGCTCCACTGTCCCCAGAACCTCTCGATGGTATTACTCCCTGGTAATACACACTGAACCAGCTAGTATTCCATTACACACTGAACCAGCCAGTATTCTATTACACACTGAACCAGCCAGTATTCTATTACACACTGAACCAGCCAGTATTGTATTTATATACGCTACCACTGGTGAGATCACTGGTAAACACAGTGTGACTCTTCACATCTTCACTGTTATGCTGAGGACACACTGCTGTGTATGTGTCTATGGAACCTGGTGACACCGCTGCTATTTCAACCTTACTAGAGTGTGTTTCTGAAATCAGAAGTTGGATGTCTCAAAATGTCTTGCTATTGAGCTCCAGTTATGTCCAATACATTATCCTCCATCAGGTAAGGAGAATAAGGGTTTGTATTGGGGAATACTACCCTGGGAAAAAATGGTGGAAAAATGGCTTATTGGCAATGTATTTGTTTGCATGGGAATTAGGCTGCAATATCACTCTCAGTGTTGATTGAACTGAGAGTGTGATGTGGTACCGGCCCCACAGCCATGCATCTAATTAAGTGTTAATGACAGAGGTGGAGTTTCTTAACTGGCAGATAATGACTGGCCTGTGGGGAGGTTCAGGGGGTTCACAGTCAACTCACCCCAAAACGAGGTTGGCTTAAGCACTGTCGGACACAAGTGAAATCAGATGTTACGGTCCTCTCTCACCCAAACAAACTAAATGACATCTCTTATACAATAAGAGACACCCTTCACACTATGTATAAACTTATATAATAATAATAATAATAATAATAATAATAATAATAATAATAATTTTGTATAAAATAAAGCCACACGTTGATGCGCGCCTCATATCTCGATTGTGGTTTGCTTAGATAGTATTTTAAATATAGGAGCTGTATCCGTCACGATTCAAATCATTATATAACAGGTGAATTGTAGGCTATTGCACACGACTACTACTGCTGATAACAAAAATAACAGTAATAATAATATATGTTGTGTTTTTATATAAAAAAAAGCCATTGGCTTTTGAATGTCAAAATACTGTAAAACACGTCTGAGGCAAATTTGGGACAGTTCAGGCCTTTCAACTCACACCCCAGTTACAGTGAGTGCTAACTTCAGTGAACTGTACAGGGTGTTCATAATCCACTGAGTAGAGACTGAGTCCTGAGGGACTGTAGGCATCTTCAGTGAACTGTACAGGGTGCTCATAATTCACTGAGTAGAGACTGTGAATCCTGAGGGACTGTAGGCATCTTCAGTGAACTGTACAGGGTGCTCATAATTCACTGAGTAGAGACTGTGAGTCCTGAGGGACTGTAGGCATCTTCAGTGAACTGTACAGGTGTCATAATTCACTGAGTAGAGACTGTGAGTCCTGAGGGACTGTAGGCATCTTCAGTGAACTCTACAGGGTGTTCATAATTCACTGAGTAGAGACTGTGAGTCCTGAGGGACTGTAGGCATCTTCAGTGAACTGTACAGGGTGCTCATAATTCACTGAGTAGAGACTGTGAATCCTGAGGGACTGTAGGCATCTTCAGTGAACTGTACAGGGTGTTCATAATTCACTGAGTAGAGACTGAGTCCTGAGGGACTGTAGGCATCTTCAGTAAACTGTACAGGGTGCTCATAATTCACTGAGTAGAGACTGTGAGTCCTGAGGGACTGTAGGCATCTTCAGTGAACTGTACAGGGTGTTCATAATTCACTGGAGTAGAGACTGTGAATCATCTGGGACTGTAGGCATCTTCAGTGAACTGTATAGGGTGGAACAAACAGTGTTCAAAATGCAGTTTGCAAGTGCACTCGGTTCGTTTATATGGTCTGTGAACCGGATGTTTACAATATCCTGCAGGGTATCTTGAAAGATGGCAGCTGTTGAAGTATTGCTCCAGTTTTTAACAGCATGTTTCAGATTCTTCCATATTGCTGTGGAGGGAAGCAGGGGAACGTGGGGAGCTCTTCGCTAATTTAATGAATACATGTGTTGAATGCCTGCACTAGGAGAGAGTGCAGTATTCAGGTACATAATTCTGCTCTGTTCTCCTACTGTAGGCATTGAACAAAGTAATTTGAGAATAGACTGAATATATTTGACTATTTTTGTGAGTTTTGTCCAGTTCGGCTTAGATTTTGGTGTCTGGCCAAATGTTTATCAGAGCTTTAGTTTCTCGCACTGTCCATGTAATTTATGGTTACCAGATTCGCAGTTTTTTTTCTCTTCAATTCACTGACGCCGTACCGACTCTGAAGCCACTAAAATAACAGTATATAATAAAAACATAGTTTACAAATTAAACATTGGGGTCCCTATTTAGCAACGTTCTCAAACCTCTAAGGCAATCACAAAACACTTTTGCAGACAGTTAGCGCACCAGAATCAGGCGCACGTGTGGGCAAACCATTTTATTACCAATTTAGCAACCGTGATTTAGTGCCCACCCAGCAAGTCAGCGTTAGCGCTGGACATGGGCTCAACTTTAGGGGCGTGTCCTCATTTACATACAAATGTAGCGATTTAGCAAACTATCAGCAGTGCCAGCATTTGTGTTTCAATTGACATGTGAAAACCAGGTCTAAACTGTGTGCACAATACATGGGTCGAGTATAAATACCACTGAAACTACCAGGGAAGCAGGTAAAGAAAAGAGAGAAAAAGAGAGAGAAAAAGAGAGAATAAAAGAAACACTGGATTCCTACGCGGTCAGAAGAAGAGGAGGAGGAAGAGGAGACATCCCCAAATATTTAGAAGTCATATTAGACTATAGATGTAACTGCAGTGTCAGTAAAGCGGGCAGGAGTATTCATCCATTTCCCTGTCTCTCACGAGCTGCAACAAAATACAAAGCAGGGTTTTCTTGGGGGGTATGGGTTTCCTGGTGTCCTGGGAGCCATCGATTGCACTCATGTGCAGCTACATGCACCAACACAGAATAGACACATCTACATAAATCATAAGGGGACCTATTCTGACCTAAGTAGTGTTTGATGCCAACAACTACAACACAAATATGTATGCAAACCATCCTGGCACCACTCAAGACTTGTTTATCCTCGCTAATTCACAGGTGGCAGCTGCGTTTATATACCAATGTGATTCCGCTGTCTGGATGTCCCTGGGGGAACACTACAGCACACTCCTCAGAAGGTTAGTAATATCATCCCGGCTTGTTGTGTTTTACATAACATATCTCTCCTTAATGGATGTTGAACTTACAAAGGAAAGATTACAGAGCTTGAGGGAAGCAGATGCTGAACTTGAAGCCCCAGTGGTGGAGGCTGCAGATGCTGAACTTGAAGCCCAGTAGTGGAGGCTGCAGATGCTGAACTTGAAGCCCCAGTAGTGGAGGCTGCAGATGCTGAACTTGAAGCCCCAGTGGTGTAGGCTGCAGATGCTGAACTTGAAGCCCCAGTGGTGAAGGCTGTAGATGGTGAACTTGACGCCCCAGTGGTGGAGGCTGCAGATGCTGAACTTGAAGCCCCAGTGGTGGAGGCTGCAGATGCTGAACTTGAAGCCCCCAGTGGTGGAGGCTGCAGATGCTGAACTTGAAGCCCCAGTGGTGGAGGCTGCAGATGCTGAACTTGAAGCCCCAGTGGTGGAGGCTGCAGATGCTGAACTGAAGCCCCAGTGGTGGAGGCTGCAGATGCTGAACTTGAAGCCCCAGTGGTGGAGGCTGCAGATGCTGAACTTGGAAGCCCCAGTGGTGGAGGCTGCAGATGCTGAACTTGAAGCCCCAGTGGTGGAGGCTGCAGATGCTGAACTTGAAGCCCCAGTGGTGGAGGCTGCAGATGCTGAACTTGAAACCCCAGTGGTGGAGGCTGCAGATGCTGACCTTGAAGCCCCAGTGGTGGAGGCTGCAGATGCTGAATTTGAAGCTCCAGTGGTGGAGGCTGCAGATGCTGCAAGTGCCAGGCAGGTCAGACAAAGCCTTATAGACAGGGGTTCAGATAACTACGCATGCAGACCAAAAAAATAAAATGAGTTATTGTTGTATTGTTGTGTCAGTATATTGTTTAACAGGAAAGTATTGATAATAAAGCAACATTGCTCACAGTTCGAAGGTGAGCTATACATGCCTAACTTAAGGAAAACTCCTGAAAACTCCCCCCTTCCGTCGCTCTCTCAGCAAGTGAAACAGAAAAATATTTATGTAACTTAATTGTGCTTATAGATTCCTTTTTTATTTCTTCAGTATTCACTCTCCCAGTCCAGGCTGTAGCCTTGCTTAAGGGGCTTGGTCATGCTTCTCACTTGGGCTGCTGGATATTTTACATTTTTTTGCCCTATGTCTTCTCCCTTCTTTTTTTTTGGTTTCAAAATGCCCTCCGTTCGTTATCGCAGGTGCACAGGTGCTCTTAAAGGGAATGTGGAATCCTGTGCTTTGATTGGCTGGGTGCATGATTCGCTATTTGATGTACGTTAGCCCACGCATGAGACCCGGCTGCTGAATCACATTTCATGTGCTTTCGCAGTGGTTCGCTAGTGTTATCATTTTTGTCCTAACTTTAAAGTTATAAGTGTAAAAAGTTGTCAGGATGTTAACAATGAAAAGAATAATTACAGGTACGTATTTAAACAGCTGTAGCAGCACGCGGGGACGTGTAACGCTAGATTTTTCAGAACCACGCTACTTACTGTTAAAGAGAGATGTTCTATTAGCTATTGTAACTTTAAACACACAGATTTAGAGTCTGCTTACCTGCTTTCACTTTCACCTGCACTCTGTCCTTGTGCTTCAGTTCAGATCTTTAAAAATAAATAGAAACAGCTTTTTAAACCGCATCAGTACAGCTGAGTTTAGATATGAGAAGTGTATTCTAAAGATTTACACACTCTGAAAAGAACTTCCCATCTGTTTGATCAGCTTTCCAGCCAGAAGTAGCCTGTCTAAAGCTAAAGTACAGGTCAAAGTACAATTCCTGGTTTTACTGCACTGTTACCTGAGAAACAGCCCTTGAGGAACACGCCCACACACTGTCTGCCAGTGAAAGAATGTGTACCTGGTTCAGACACACCTCATAAAACAAACCAACATATGATCCTTTTCACAGAACTGGAGCTCATGAATGATTTAAAGTCTAATCTGAAAAATTAAAATAAATTAATACAACTTTTTCTGTGATATTTTGTTTTGTTTTGGCTAACAGTCCATTTTCAAACGATTGGTTCTGTAGATATGTGTAAATGTACATACAGCCAGGCACTCATACTAAATAGTGATAACCTGGCATATGCATTCCCATTGAGATTACAGTGGAAAAGAGAAGGACAGTGGAGGGGAGAGAGAGAGGGAAGGTGACAGAGGGAGGAAGAGCCTGGAAGGGAGATGGGGTTGAGGGAGAGGAGAACACTGAAAGAAACGGGGAGGAGAGAAGAGAAGAGAGTTAGGGTTAGAGGAAGGAGGTTAGGTTAGGAGGAGAAGGAGGGTTAAGGTTTGAAGAGAGGAGAGGTTAGGGTTAGAAAGAGAAGGAGAGGTTAGGGTTTGAAGAAAGAAGGAGAGGTTAGGGTTTGAAGAGAGAAGGAGAGGTTAGGTTTTGAAGAGAGAAGGAGAGGTTAGGGTTAGAAGAAAAGAGGAGAGGTTAGGGTTTGAAGAGAGAAGGAGAGGTTAGGGGTTTGAAGAGAGAAGGAGAGGTTAGGTTTGAAGAGAGAAGGAGAGTTAGTTAGGAGAGAAGAGAGAAGGAGAGAGAAGGGTTAGAAGAGAGAAGGAGAGGTTAGGGGTTAGAAGAGAGAAGGAGAGGTTAGGGTTTGAAGAGAAGGAGAGGTTAGGTTTAAGAGAGAAGGAGAGGTTAGGGTTAGAAGAGAAGGAGAGGTTAGGGTTAGGAGAGAAGGAGAGGTTAGTTAGAAGAGAGAGGAGAGGTTGGGGTTAGGAGAGAAGAGAGGTTAGGGTGGGGGTTAGAAGCGAGAGGTTGGGGGTTAGAAGAGAGAAGGAGAGGTTAGGGGGTTTGAAGAGAGAAGGAGAGGTTAGGGTTAGAAGAGAGAAGGAGAGGTTAGGGTTAGGAGAGAGAAGGAGGGTTGGGGTTAGAAGAGAGAAGGTTGGGATGTGAGAGAGAAGGAGAGGTTAGGGGGTTAGAAGAGAGAAGGAGAGGTTAGGGGTTAGAAGAAGAGAGAAAGAGAGAAGGAGGTTAGGGTTAGAAGAGAGAAGAGAGGTTAGAAGAGGGGAGGGTTTAGAAGAGAAGGTGGAGGTTAGGGGTTAGGAGAGAGAAGGAGAGGTTAGGGTTAGAAGAGAGAAGGAGAGGTTAAGGTTAGGGTTAGAAGATAGAAGGAGAGGTTAGCGTTTGAAGAGAGAAGGAGAGGTTAGGGTTAGGAGAGAAGGAGAGGTTAGGGTTAGAAGAGAGAAGGAGAGGTTAGGGTTTGAAGAGAGGAGAGGTTAGGGTTTGAAGAGAGAAGGAGAGGTTAGGTTTTGAAGAGAGAAGGAGAGGTTAGGGTTTGAAGAGAGAAGGAGAGGTTAGGGTTTGAAGAGAGAAGGAGAGGTTAGGGTTAGGGTTTGAAGAGAGAAGGAGAGGTTAGGGTTTGAAGAGAGAAGGAGAGGTTAGGGTTAGGGTTAGAAGAGAGAAGGAGAGGGAAATACAGATCTGGATTCCTAAACTCTTACAATGTTTTTCTAAAGAATGCTCATGCCAAAGTGTAACAGAGAGGTGTAGGAAAGTGAACTGAAGGTGTTAAAAGCTATGGGTTAATATTACTGCACATGTGGCCTCTGTTCTCAAAATAAGCTTGAGAGATAGCAGTGCCTAGTAACCAACTCCCTGAAAAGAAATGAATGAGAGCTAGAGGAGGATATGAAACAATTGCACCATATCTCATGGAAATAGATGTTAATCACAGAAACTATCAACAGTGTCCTGAGGAGATAGGATGGAGGATCGTAAAATAGGCTGTAAAATAAGCTGTAAATAAGTTGTAAAGTAAGCTGAAGAAGGAGTTTAGATCACAAGGTCACGTAGTGAGAGGGTGTGTAAGAAGTGAGTGAGGAATAGGTTAGTGAGCAGCCGTAGAAGAGGAGCAGCGAGAGAAGACCATCTGTTCCACTGCCTCTGTGTGTCTGTGTGTGCCTATGTGTTTCTATGTGTGTCTCTGTGCCTCTCTGTATCTGTGTGCCTCTGTGTGTCTTGTGTGCCTCTGTGCGCCTGTGTTTCTCTGTGTGCTTCTGTGTCTGTGCCTCTCTGTGTGTCTTGTGTGCCTCTGTGTGCCTCTGCCCTCACAGGGACTTATGGAACTGTATTTTGTTCTCTCTGTACTAGATTGCTGATGCATTTAAAGTCGATGTAACTGCATAAAATAAACTGCTTGTGTTTTCTTTCTGTATACTGGAGTCCCGTAACACACTGTGTTGGGATTAAATACCATTTTAATCCCTTTTTCAAAAATGTCCAAGTGGGACGGGGACACCCCTCAACCACTCTCCCACACCTTGTAAGAGCCATATACTTTAAACCTAATTGAAAATCCTGGGGTACTGAAGCTAGTAATACACAGACACTGTGTTATAGCACTGACACTGTGTGTGTGTGTCTGTGTGTCAGTGTGTGTGTCTGTCTGTATGGACAGAGGATAGGAAAGAATAGGAACCCCTGCCATAGCACTGTCAATAGGGTGTACAGCCACACTGGGACTGACTCACCTGCCATAGCACTGTCAATAGGGTATAGAGCCACACTGGGACTGGGACTCACCTGCCATAGCACTGTCCAGGGTGTAGAGCCACACTGGGACTGACTCACCTGCCATAGCACTGTCAAAAGGGTGTAGAGCCACACTGGGACTCACCTGCCATAGCACTGTCAATAGGTGTAGAGCCACACTGGACTGACTCACCTGCCATAGCACTGTCAATAGGGTGTAGAGCCACACTGGGACTGACTCACCTGCCATAGCACTGTCAATAGGGTGTAGAGCCACACTGGGACTGAATCACCTGCCATAGCACTGTCAATAGGGTGTAGAGCCACACTGGGCATGACTCACCTGCCATAGCACTGTCAATAGGGTGTAGAGCCACACTGGGACTGATTCACCTGCCATAGCACTGTCAATAGGGTGTAGAGCCACACTGGGGCTGATTCACCTGCCATAGCACTGTCAATAGGGTGTAGAGTCACACTGGGACTGATTCACCTGCCATAGCACTGTAAATAGGGTGTAGAGTCACACTGGGACTGACTCACCTGCCATAGCACTGTCAACAGGATGCAGGCTATGTTTCATTATTATTAATGGGATGTGTTAATAATGGGGTCTTATCTTTTACAGTAAACGTGTCTGTCACAGTGAAATGGTACCAGAAGGTGACTTTCAAAGATAAATAAAAACAACAAAAGCAATCACCAGGTCTACATATTACCAGTAACACAACCTCAAAGCCCTGCACAGCGGTGATTCTAGAGGATAGCACATCGAGGGGCACCACTTCATTACTCCTTTTATTGTGTCTACAGTGTTTTACACATACAATAAAATGCAACACAAAAACAAATGTGTAGATTAAAAAGAATGAATCTGCACTGGCATAACCTGAAGCAAAACTCCATGAAATGATGTGAAAAACACACAATGTGAACCTTCCTGCAATTAGTGAACCCCCTACTGCAGTATAAACCTGGACACATATAGCACTGCTATTAAATGAACAGCAATAAAGAACAAAGTGCAATACATATATACACAAATATATACTGTTGCAGAGTAGGGGAGGAAGAGGAAAAAATGTAGTCCTGGAGGAACCAGCAGGACTACATTACCCAGAAGGCAACAGGACTGCAGAGGAAATGGGAAGCACCTGAGACCAGTTAAGACCTGCATAAGAGCAGGAGAAGCCCTGCAGTCAGGGCTGATGGAGTAGCAGTAGGCAGACTGGCTGAAGAAGCACAAGCCAGCTGCTGAAGAGCCCTGAAGAAGGCACTGTGTGTGAACTGTGTGTTTAAAAAGGGGCTTGGTTTGGCTGGTAAACGGCTTAGCCATCCAGCCATAGTTAGTTGCCGGAGGAAGTTTTAGTTAGTGCTCGAAAAAGGAGTTTGGTTTTGTTTTGTTTATTTTCTTTGTTATTGTAAATAATAAAAGTGCTAAAGTACCTTTCTGTGTCTGGCTCTGTGTGTTAAAAGTGTGAAAAGTAAACCTCAGCAGGTAGACTACATTTACAATATGCATGTGTGTGTGTGTGTATATATATATATGGGCATTTCCATGCTAATGGAAACTTTACACATGTGTAAATGTTTGAGTAAATTGACAAGTTGCAGCCTGATTTCTTTTAGATTAAATATTAAAATGAGATAACACACACTAGAAATATAATGTAGATAATTTTGTCTGAAAAAGCTAAGTTGAAGAATTGTTATCTGGACATGGAAGTGTATAGTATTCCTCTCAAACGTGATCCAAACATAAGATGGCAAAACATGATGACTTACAGGGTGTTTAAACAATAGTCACATTTATGTCTAATTCAATTGATTATTCTAATCCAGAAAGCTTAAAATATTACTGTGTGTTTTTACCACTGTAGCAAGCAATTCTATATTCTAGTTTTTTTTGTGTGTTTTAAATGTATTATGTTCATATCAGTGTCTGCTATGCTGTTATGAACATGAGTTATTTCAGCTCTTTAAGAAGGAATAAAACTCAGTTTTCTTTTTTGGGAGCCAACTTATATTAAACATGTTTTTTGTGGGATGCAGGATTTTGTTAATCACTAAAGTTGTGTTTTTTTTTGGTTTTTTTTTAATAAATCTAGTCGTTGCCAATTATTTTTATTTTCTCCCAATTTGGAATGGACAATTATTTTTAAGCTCAGCTCACCGCTACCACCCCTGCGCTGACTCGGGAGGGCGAAGACGAAGACACGCTGTCCTCCGAAGCGTGTGCTGTCAGCCGACCGCTTCTTTACACACTGTGGACTCACCGTGCAGCCGCCTCAGAGCTACAGCGTCGGAGGACAACGCATCCCTGGGCAGCTTACAGGCAAGCCCGCAGGCGACCGGCCAGACTACAGGGGTCGCTGGTGCGCGGTGAGCCGAGGACACCCTGGCCGACCTAACCTTCTCTCCCCCCTGGCCAATTGTGCGCTGCCC
This sequence comes from Huso huso, assembly GCA_036884735.1. NCBI lineage: Eukaryota > Metazoa > Chordata > Actinopteri > Acipenseriformes > Acipenseridae > Huso > Huso huso. The sequence continues at coordinate 12,359 of JAHFZB010000365.1, forward strand.
CCTGGGAGCTCCCGTCCTTGGTCGGCTGTGGAATAGCCTGGATTCGAAGTCGCGACATCCACACTATAGAGCGCATCCTGCACTCCACGTGGAGTGCCTTTAGCTCCGTCCCTTTATGCTAATCGAGTGCCGGAGCGAACAGCTATCCCATTGGCCCCCAGCCGCACACCAGGACCAATGGACACACACAACTAACAGCCAATGTTGCCAGGGCGCACCATGCGTGCAGGACAGCTCGCACAGCCACAGAGACAGAGCGAACCCGCAGCTACAGGGAATACAGACGAGGGGAGGAACACAATACAGCGGTAATAACAGCACCCAGACAGGGGAGACAAGAGCGAATACACAACCTTAAAAAACAAATACACGGACCGCTACAGTATTTGCAGAGCTGAGCTTACACTCCGACTTTTAAGAATGTGTTTGTTAACATTTATTTATTTAGCTTTTTTTTTTTTTACAGAACTGCCCCTTTAGTCATAGTCACGCCCCCCGTGTCTATGTATGAATTACTGACTCATATTTGTGATTTGATTACACCAGCAGGTGAACTGATAATGGATGGATGTTATTTTGTGAAAACAATACAATATAAAAAAACACTACAACATTTAATAAGTAAATAAATTATACACCAAACTGTACCACATTCGTTTAGTCTTAATATCATAACAAATATACTTATTATAAATACATACCTATTTTATTTGTTGGAAAACGATCTGGAACTGAAGTAAAGTATTTTTTTTAATACAGTGCTATTTGAATATTTAAAATATGGTTATCTTCAAATTAAAATGTCAGCAACGGTGTGTTAATTAAACGAAGCGCCTGACGCCGCTCGGAACTTTCGCATTTTTAAATCCTAACGGTCTCTGCTCAGCGGAGTGGAATGTTCAGGAGCCGGTTGCCTAGCAGCGTCTCCCCCTCCTTCTCTGCCCCGCCCCCTCTCTCCCTCTCTCGTTGCTCCAGCTAGGAGTTCACATTCAGCTTCCTTAGATTATATAGCGCCATTCTTTACTAACTTTTACAAATGAGCTTATTGGAGGCTTCGTGTTTTTAAGATGGTTCAGGTGCAGTCCGGGCAGACTGACTGCAGCATCATTACAGTATACCGCACTGCGCTCGGCTTTGTGTGGAGGCTGATACACAAAATAATGAAGGACTGGTAAAGAAATCACATGGATTGCTTTTTAATGGTAAATGTGTATCTGGTATTCTAAGTATTATCTACAATTAATAATTCAGCTATATTCATATTCAGAATGTGATACAGTATTAAGACAGGGTCCAGTATTAGAAATAAATAAACACGCTTTAAGAGAAACAGCAGTGATGTTTATTAACCATTCCCATCCATTCTCTAGATGTTTCTACATTGTGGTTGCAATCCACAGGGACAAGGGACTCAGCGATGTTAAATAAAAAAAAAAAACTAGAGCCCACAATTAACCGATATAGAAAGGAAGGGGGGAGAAATGTATTGCCTGCGTGCAGTACCTTACACTTTCCTCTATTAAATATCATTTGCCATGTGTCTGCCCAGTTTTGAATGCTGTCTAGATCATTTTGATTAGCAGTCAGCTCTGCACATTCCTATAACACTGCATGAGATCAAAGAACAGCTTCAGTGGTTTCAATATATATCCCCACAATAAATCGCAGTGTCAGCTCTGAACACGGCATTCTTTATATTCCCTTGTGTGATCGAGTGGAAATCCGCTCTGCAGCACACTCCAGCACCCACACAGCTCCCTGACCTGCACACCGCAGGACAGATGTTGTGCAAAGGCTGTTTTATCAGTCGCTGTTGTGGATTAAAATAGTATTGGTTTTAAGAATAAATAATTAAACTCACATGGGGAGGTGTCGGGTCGCGGGGCTTCCTGTGCTGTAAACCTGGTCGTCATGGAGACGGGCAGAACGCAGCTCTCACTATTCCTTATACAATGCTGCCATCGTGTGGCCATTTACTAGAACTGTTTGTTCTAATATTTATTTTTTATTTATTTATCTGAACGCAGCTCAGTTGCCCTTTGAAATGATTCGAATTAACATTAACCTCTGTGCAAAAATACACATTCAGATAAATTCTTAAAATGCAGCAAAAATAATATTTACAGGATAAGCAGGAGAGTACTGTGTGTATAAATAATAAAGTGTTTTGTAATTGCTCTTATTTGAAATCATTCTCATGCATTTATCATGCTTACTACGTGTTCTTACTGGACTCATACAAGCAAATAGTTACTATCAGGTTTAGCTGCTCTTAGTCGAATTCGCTCTTATAATTTACTGTGTGCTTTATTTTGATCTTACTTTAATTGATTTTTATTGTACTTTCATAACTGCTCTTATCTGTATTATGATATTCTGTAATGCGATCTTTTATAATATGATCCTTTGTACTGTGATAACTTGTAACAATTGTAAGTCGCCCTGGATCAGGGCGTCTGCTAAGAAATCAATCAATCAATCAATCAATCAATCAATCAATCAATCAATAAAGTAATTGCTGATTTCACTACCTGTACTACTCATTGCAAAGAGCAGAGGGCACCAGCAACCGCGTGTCACTGAGCTGTGTTCAGATTAAAAAAAAAAAAAAGATATAGTTTTTTAGAACCAACTGTTCTACTAAATGGCCACACGATGGCAGCATTGGATAAGGAATAGCGAGAGCTAAGTTCAGGGCCCGCTTGTCAGCGCCGCATCTACACTCCACGTGAAAACCTTCTATTGGTTTTAATTTAATTTAATTTCTCACTCAGTTTTCATAACAAATCCATTCTGTGCATAAATTAAACACAGCAGTATTGTTTCTTGTTGCATCTAAATCAATAACCAGGCTTTTATGTCTTTTTTTTTAATTGGTCAAACAGCATAGCAGGGAGTAGAGATCACGTAGATTTTGTTTAAAAATGTGGGTTAGAGTTAGTTTGAAGGAATACATTATATATCAAAACACATCATTCATGGGTAAAGAAACTAAATCTTCCTTAAATGCGCTTTACTTGCACTTATCTGCTCCCTATTTGTCTGCATTTAATCCTGTACTTTACAGAGTACTGTACTGTACTCTGCCACAAGTGTTATTCAATCTGTAGTATTTCACATTTAATCGCATCCTGCTGTAACTATCACTGACTCTATTATCTGCTCTGATATTGATTCGTATTTTGTAATATACTTGTACTTACTAGAACTGAAGTCATTATATTTTATCTTGCTCTTAATTGTATTAATACTTGTACTGTGATTCTTGAAATGTATTTTTTGTTTACGCCTGTAAGATGCCCTGGATAAGGGTGTGTGCTAAGAAATAAATAAATAATAATAATAATAATAATAATAATAATAATAATAATAATAATGTGGAGATCTTATTCTGGTTTCTTGACCTGCACTGACAACACATAATAAATAAATAATACATCTCTAATAAAAACAGATTGCGAAAAAGGCAGAACTAAAATCAGACTTTAGCAGATTCAGGTAAGATAGGTAAGACAGACAATTAAAATAAAAAATAAAATCATAATTTTAATGTCTGGATTTTATAAAGTGTATAGACATGAAACTGCTGAGGATGTGAATTCATTGGACAATGAAATGAGGAGGGATCAGATGTGAAGTACAAATCCCCCCCACACACACACACACATATACAATAACATGAGCAAACAGGCAGTACATATCTAATACAGAATAAAGACAATCCATGTGTATGAGATTAGAAAGAACAAACAGTGATTAATACATATACAATAATATGAGAAAACAGGTAGAACACATCTAATACAGAATAAAGACAATCCATGTGTATGAGATTAGAAACAGTGATTAATACATATACAATAATATGAGAAAACAGGCAGAACACATCTAATACAGAATAAAGACAATCCATGTGTATGAGATTAGAAAGAAACAAACAGTGATTAATACATATACAATAACATGAGCAAACAGGTAGAACACATCTAATACAGAATAAAGACAATCCATGTGTATGAGATTAGAAAGAAACAGTGATTAATACATATCCAATAATATGAGAAAACAGGTAGAACACATCTAATACAGAATAAAGACAATCCATGTGTATGAGATTAGAAACAGTGATTAATACATATACAATAACATGAGCAAACAGGTAGAACTCATCTAATACAGAATAAAGACAATCCATGTGTATGAGATTAGAAAGAAACAAACATTGATTAATACATATACAATAATATGAGAAAACAGGTAGAACACATCTAATACAGAATAAAGACACTCCATGTGTATGAGATTAGAAAGAAACAAACAGTGATTAATACATATACAACTGAAAAAATTAAATATAAAAAAGACCAAACCTAATTGTGTTATAAATAAATTAAATGGCAATAACTTTGTTAAAGTAACGTTAAGGTTTGGAAACTGCAAGTTCAGGTAGCCACGCAACCTTAACTCTGCACCCTTATGTGTGTGTTTCCTGTCACACCTGACATCACAGGTGACATCATCAATGACATCACTAAGCACATGACACATTCTCCCTGAAGACTGGCCATGCGGACCCAACACTGGAAATCACAGTCCATGTGATTGGGAACATGTTCAGTAACTGCAGGAGGAATGTTTTACTATCCGGTAATCTTAAATAAACAAAGTTAAAGAATAGAAAATATACAGTGGCTCTCAAAAGAATTCACCCCCCTTGGACTTTTCTACATTTTATTGAGTTACAACATGGAATCAAAATGGATTTAATTAGGAGTTTTTGCCACTGATCAACAAAAAAAGTCCATAATGTCAAAGTGAAAAATAAAATCTACAAATTGTTCTAAATTAATTACAAATATAAAACAGAACATTTTAATTGATTGCATAAGTATTCACCCCCTTTGCTATGACACACCTAAATAAGCTCTGGTGCAACCAATTGTCTTTAGAAGTCACATAATTAGTTGAATGGAGTCCACCTGTGTGCAATTAAGGTGTTTCACATGATTTCAGGGTAAATAGACCTGTCTCTGGGAGGTCCCACAGTTGGTTAGTACATTTCCTAACAGAAACTACATCATGAAGACCAGGAATATTCAAAGCAAATCCGGAATAAGGTTCTTCAAAAGCACTAATCAGGGGTAGGATATAAGAACATTTCCAAGGCATTGAATATCCCAGGAGCACAGTAAAGTCCAGTATTAAGAAATGGAGAGAATATGGTACAACTGTGAATCTGTCTAGAACAGGCCATCCTCAAAAACTGAGTATCCGGGCAAGAAGGGCACTAGTCAGGGAGGCCACCAAGAGGCCTATGGCAACTCTAAAGGAGTTACAGTCTTCCATGGCTGAGCTGGGAGACACTGTGCATACTGCAACAATAGCCCGGGTGCTTCACAGAACTGGCCTTTATGGGAGAGTGGCAAAAAAAAAGCCATTGTTGAAAAAAACATCTAATCTCGGCTAGAGTTTGCCAGAAGGCATGTAGGAGACTCTGAGACCAAGTGGAAGAAGATTCTATGGTCTGATGAGACCAAAATAGAGCCTTTTGGCCTCAACGCTAAGCGCTATGTTTGGCACAAGCCTAACACCGCACATCATCCTGAGTACACCATCCCTACCGTGAAGCACGGTGGTGGCAGCATCATGCTATGGGGATGCTTCTCTGTGTCAGGGCCTGGAAAGTGCGTGAAGATAGAGGGCAAAATGGATGCAGCAAAGTACAGAGAAATCCTGGAGGAAAACCTGCTGAAGTCTGCAAGAGATTCATCTTCCAGCAGGACAATGACCCCAAACATACAGCCAAAGCCACACTGGAGTGGCTTAAAACAAAAGGTCAATGTCCTGAAGTGGCCCAGTCAAAGCCCAGACCTCAATCCAATTGAGAATCTGTGGCAAGACTTGAAAATTGCTGTTCACCAACGTCCCCATCCAACTTGACGGAGACTTGAGCAATTTTGCAAAAAGAAGAATGGGCAAAAAATTGCAGTGTCCAGATGTGCAAAAGCTGGTAGAGACTAATACAAATAGACTCATGGCTGTAATTGCTGCCAAAGGTGTCTCTACCAAATATTGACTCAAGGGGTGATTACTTATGCAATCAATTATTTTCTGTTTTGTATTTGTAATTAATTTAGAACAATTTGTAGATTTTATTTTCACTTTGACATTATGGACTTTTTTTTGTGTTGATCAGTGGCAAAAACTCCTAATGAAATCCATCTTGATTCCATGTTGTAACACAATAAAATGTGGAAAAGTCCAAGAGTGGTGAATACTTTTGAGAGCCACTGTAGCTGTTGAAATGTGTTAAAATATTACCTCCGGCACTGTCTTCAGCTCTCTTGCCCACTCCATGATGATGTCATGACCGTCCTTCAGTCTTTGCTTTTCCTGTTGGTTCAGCCCCTCCCCCTGGTTCTGCCCCGCCCCATCACTCAGCTCCTCCCCCTCTGGTCCTGGGAAATACTTTGTTTCTCAGTTCTGTCAATTTTCTTTGCTCAACCTGCCCAGCACTCTGGCTTTGCTTCTGAATTACAGAAAATAGGAGGCACTTTTTTACAGAGAGAATTGTGAGGGTCTGGAACCAACTCCCCGGTTTCTCAGAGACGTCGGATTCAGTGGCCAAGAGTTGCGTCGCACAGTGAAGAACTTATCTGAAGCAGCAGAGAGGAGCAGCAACTGGCTGTGGTTGAGACGGAAAGATTCTGGCTGGGGATCTCAAGCACAATAGAAAGAAAGAAACGCTGATGTACAGGTAAGTAAGCTGGGCTGAGTTGAGGGGGGACGGAGGGGGGGTGATGCTGGGACGCCAGAATCACCGTCGAGCCCTCTTGAGGTGTGGGGCTAGTCGACGAAACACTGAGGATGGAAGGTGCCCACTTGAAAACCCCAGAGATGTACCCTACTTAGCTCAATCCAGGCGGTTGTCATGCTGATGCGCTGGGAGGCCGCGACTGTGGTTGATCCCCGAGCCAGCATCGCAGCCGCTTGTGTGTGCTGATGCGCCAGGGAGGCAAAATAAGCTGATCCCTGAGCCAGCATTACACTTCAGCCATTAACACCAGACAGAAGGATATCTACATCATCATATGGAAGGAAACGTAAATGGATGGAGACACATATGGATCACATTAGTTTGCTGTAAAGCTACGTCTTAGTTGGTGCTTATCTTGGCGAGAGCCGAGTTCAAAATCAGCATGAAGTTTTAACATCTACTCTCGTGTAATGGAAATCATGAAGATCTGGATACGTCCAGTGACTGCTGTGAATAGTGCAGCTGGCAACAAGGGAAAGACCTCGTGACAGCCTGGAGAGACAGCTGACAGGAGGAAAGAGACCCATTGGGGCTGGTAAGGGTTAGCTACCCTTGTCGGCAGTATCCAGCTCTGTGTTTACAGGATGCTGGAGACACCCGCCCAAGGCTTCTAAGAAATTAAAGAGAAAACTACCCCTAGAGTCTGCGCGAGAGCGGGGGCGGAAGATGACTCAACGTTGGACAACACGGTTAACGACTAGGAACGGAAACGGATATGAGTATGGAGAGTACTTCACAAAAAGACTAGTTCAAGATCTGCAGTTAACAAAGACATGGAACTCCAGGTTTGTGTCTGCGGCTGGAGCAAGGCGACAACGGTCAGGGGTTTGAAGATTCATCAAGGGAGAATGAAATGCTTGAGGGGAGAAGGGACAGGGCCTCGCATTGATCAGTACTTACGAAGTCAGTCAAGTCAGTCGAATGAAATCCAGCGACAGGAAGCAAACCACAGTTCGCAGGATATCAGCACCCCTGTCATAGATGAGAGGAGGACTTGCATGGACACAGTTAGTGATGAACCTAATGATCCTTGTGAACCCGGTCAGACAAACCAGCATAAGAGAGAAAAGAACCTCAACGGGCACAAGCCTGGAGTTAAATGGCCAAGAGCTTGTGAGAAAACTGCATGGGACACAGTAAACACAGATCTCTCGTTGCATTGGAAAGATTAAGTGGAACAGTTGAAAAGAAGCTGGATAAATTTGGGGACATCATCTACGCATATGGAAGTGAGAGGTTTGGAGTTGAAAAAGGAAGGAAAAAGTACAAACTATTCCTGGAAAGTCTAGGCGGCAGCAGGAGATTGAGCGCTTAGTTTAGTTAGAGAAAGGAGACAGCTGAGGAAGCAATGGAGAAGAGCAGAACAAAGTCAGAAGGAGGGACTCAATCTCTTACAAAGGGTCATAAAAGATAAGCTTGCAACATTCGCAGAGCTGAGCGCCTACAGAAACGCTACAAAAGAAGGAGCGAGAGCTAACTTTATAAAGACCCATTCAAATTTGTAAAGTTATTCACCAGTGAGAAGAATGGCACACTAAAAGCATCTAAGGTTGAGCTGGAGAGATATTTGGAGGAAACACATACAGATTCAAAAGGCAGGAGCCTATGTCAATTGATCAGACATCCCACCTATCAATCCACCAGAATACCAAATGGAGGACTGTGCACCTAAGTGGAAAGAAATAGAGCAAGCTGTGAAAAAGCAAGGGCTTCATCATCTCCAGGGCCTAATGGAGTTCCGTACAGAGTGTACAAAGAGTGCTTCAGGAGTTCTACTGAATTCTGTGGAAATTGATGAAAGTGGCATGGGAAAAACAGGTTGTACCAAGAGCATGGCGCCGAGCAGGTGGAGTCTTTATACCTAAAGAAAAAGATTCTACAAGCATCAGTCAGTTTCGTCCCATTTCCCTATTAAACGTGAAGGCAAGATTTTCTTCAGCATTATTGCTCAGAGATTGTCAGCTTACCTATTAAAGAACTGCTTCATTGACACTTCAATACAAAAGCGGGCATTCCAGGTTTCCCAGGTTGCTTAGAACACATCAATGTGATCTGGCAACAAATTCAATCAGCTAAAAGGAGAGGAAGGAGCTCCATGTGACATTCCTGGATTTGGCTAATGCATATGGTTCAGTGCCACATGAACTACTTTGGGCAGCATTTGATTTTTTCAGTGTACCGATGACAATAACAAATTTAGTGAAAGCCTATTTTGAGATTTGCAATTCAGTTTTCAACTTCAGAATTCAGCACTACATGACAATGCCTAGAGGTTGGAATAATGGCAGGATGCACCATTTCTCCACTGGCTTTTACCATGGCAATGGAAGTAATCATTAGGGCATCAAAATGGGTAGTAGGAGGAGAGCGCTTTGGCTTCTGAATGCGACTACCACCAATTCGAGCATACATGGATGACATGACAACCATGACTACAACAGTAGCCTGCACTAATCGATTATTGGGCAAATTAACCAATAACATTGAATGGGCACGAATGCAATTCAAGCCCACTAAATCAAGGAGCATCTCTATAATTAAAGGCAAAGTAGTAGATAAAACATTCTTCATTAATGGTGAGGCAATACCAACAGTGTCTGAGAAGCCAGTGAAGAGTCTTGGGAGATGGTACTGACGGGGATCTAAAGGACACAGTTAGTGTGGGAGAAGTTAGACAACAAGCAGTGGAAGGGTTGAAGAGCATAGACAGCTGCGCTCTACCAGGTAAACTAAAACTCTGGTGCTTTCAGTTTGGTCTACTGCCGAGGTTGCTGTGGCCACTGACTGTGTACGAGGTTTCTTTGACAACAGTAGAGAAGCTGGAAGCTTTAATCAGTTCATACATCAGGAAATGGTTGGGAGTTCCACGCTGCCTCAGCAGAGTGGGACTTTATGGTAAAGGAATACTGCAGCTACCAGTCTCTGCTCTAACCGAGGAGTTTAAGTGCGCCAAGGTCAGACTGGAAATGACATTAGTAGAGTCACGCTGATAAATGCGTGGAGGCAGCACCTGTGTTGAAAACTGGAAGAAAGTGGGCGGCAAAGAAAGCTGTGGAAGATGCAAAGGCTGCCCTTCGAATTGGTGATATCATGGGGCAAGTTCAGCATGGAAGAGGGGTCTTGGTTTCAGTTCAGCTCCTCCTACATGGCACAAGGCAGCCCCAGCTCAAAGGAGGAAGCTGGTAGTCAACGAGGTGCAAAAGCAGGAGGAGAGGATGGTGTATAAAGGCCATTTCCCAGGCCAAGCAGGGAGAATGGATGAGATGGGAGAGTGTGGAACAACGCAAGATTGGCTGGCAAGACCTATGGTCAATGGAACAGAGCAGGATCAGTTTCCTCATCAGGTCAACATGATGTTCTCCCATCACCACAGAACCCTAAACCTCTGGGTAGGAGAGGATCCCTCATGCCCTTTGTGTTCATCACCTGCAACATTAAGGCACATTTTGACAGGATGTAAGGTGGCTCTTAGCCAAGGACGGTTTACTTGGCGCCATGACCAGGTGTTTGCGATGTTTGGCCTTAGCATTGGAAGACAAGTTTAACATGACCAATAAGTTGTCACCTGTTCCATCAAAACATTACACAAAAAAGACAACATTCCTCCACCCAGGAGAGCAACCACCAAGAAAAGGTGTTAAAACCAATCCTCGCCCAGGACAACTGGAAGCTGCTAGAGACTGGAAAATGCTGCCAGATGTTGGTCAACGGCTTATTTTTCCACCTGAGATTGCCACCACCAACCTTCGACCAGATATTGTCTTGTGGTCTGGATCAGCATGCCTTGTTCACCTGTGTGGCGGAGTGTCCCGCCCCTATCGGTGGTGGAGGCAGAGGCAGCTCCCGCTGCTCTGCTCCTGGTGGTGGAAGCAGTGGAGATGGCGGAGGCAGAGGCAGCTCTTGCTGCTCTGCTCCTGGTGGCGGAGGCAGAGGCAGCAGGTATTCTTCCTCTGCTGCTGGAGGCCTGGGCGCTGGATGCACGGGCTCCCCCCCCCCGGGCGCTGGATGCACGGGCTCCCACTCTCCGGGCGCTGGATGCACGGGCTCCCCCCTCCGGGCACTGGATGCAGGCCCCCCCTCCGGGCGCTGGATGCACGGGCCCCCCCTCGGGCGCTGGATGCACGGGCTCCCCCTTCCGGGCGCTGGATGCTCGCTCCCCCCCTTCTGGGCGCTGGATGCACGGGCTCCCCTTCCGGGCGCTGGATGCTCGCTCCCCCCCTTCTGGGCGCTGGATGCTCGCTCCCCCCCCTTCTGGGCGCTGGATGCTTTCGCGCTCCCCCTTCCGGTGCTGGATGCTCGCTCCCCCCTTCTGGGGCGCTGGATGCTCGCTCCCCCTTCTGGGCTGGATGCTCGCTCCCCCCCCTTCTGGGCGCTGGATGCTCCCCTTTCTGGGCGCTGGATGTTTCGCTCCCCTCAGGCGCTGGAGCCTGCTTCTTTGCCTTCTTGGCACCGCCCCTCCTTCCCTTCTTCGGGACCAGCAGTTCCACCTCCTGCCATGGAGGGGTTGGTCGGGTGCTTTGTGCCCGACCTTGCCCGTAACAAAAGCACCACTCCTCCCTTTGAGGCAGGTGGGGCAGGTTTCCTGATCCACCCTGGGCGATGGTATGGCCTTCAGGTGGATCCACTCCCTCTGCAGTCTCCACCTCACCTCGATCAAAGGCCTGTACAAAGGGGTCTTCATATGGGCACACCTCAGGGAGGTGCCCATACTCCAGGCAGGCGAGGCACCACGTAGCCCTCCTTCCTTCAACTCCTCTGATGCGCATGCCCACCTCTCCATGTAGGCATCCACTTTATCCATTTTTTTTTTTTTTCAAACACAACACACAAAAAAACACTTGAAAAAAAAAACAAAAACGTCCTTTCCTTTCCTGGTCTGGCTGTTGAGGCGTTGTTTGTCCCGCTGGACACCATATGTGGCAGTCTGGCTCGCAGTGGAGACGTCACGGACCAGGAAGTAGAAACCAAAACAATGGTTGGGCGGTTAAAGCTGAGTGCAACGGCACTCAGCGTATTTATTAATAAACAAAATATTTAAACAAACCAACAAAACACAAAACAAAAGGGCACGAGGGCCAAACGAATGAACAAACAAACAAGTAAGTGATGTGCTGGGTAATCCAGCACGTTTTAGCAATTGTTTTTTTAAATGTTGCTTTCTCTCTCCGCTCTCCGTACTCTCCTCTACCTCAGCCCCGAGTGCAGAGGCTGCAGGTTTTATATACTCTGGCCGAGGGATTAACTAGTTGTTAATTATCTTATTATCCCTCGGCCAGAGTCTGCCAGGTAGGATGCATGACTGTCAGCTAGTTAAATAATCAGTAGCTGATCAGCCATGCATCCTCACGGGTTTTTAAATATAATAAAAAAGACGCGCGCTTTTACCCAGCGCCGTAAACAAAAATACAAATAATAATAAATAGGGGGCGGGACACTCCGCCACAACCTGGTAGAGTTAACAGTGCCATGGGAGGATGCTGTAGATGAGGCGTATGAGAGGAAGAAACTGCGGTATGCTCAACTAGCCACTGAAGCGGAACAGCGAGGGATGGAGAGTTCGGGTTTACCCAGTGGAAGTGGGTTGTCGAGGATTTGTGGCACACTCTACAACCCGGTTTCTCAGAGACGTCGGATTCAGTGGCCAAGAGTTGCGTCGCACAGTGAAGAACTTATCTGAAGCAGCAGAGAGGAGCAGCAACTGGCTGTGGTTGAGACGGAAAGATTCTGGCTGGGGATCTCAAGCACAATAGAAAGAAAGAAACGCTGATGTACAGGTAAGCAAGCTGGGCTGAGTTGAGTGGGGACGGAGGGGGGGTGATGCTGGGACGCCAGAATCACCGTCGAGCCCTCTTGAGGTGTCGGTCGTGGGCTAGTCGACGAAACACTGAGGATGGAAGGTGCCCACTTGAAAACCCCAGAGATGTACCCTACTTAGCTCAATCCAGACAGTTGTCATGCTGATGCGCTGGGGAGGCCGCACTGTGGTTGATCCGGAGCCAGCATCGCAGCCATTTGTGTGTGCTGATGCGCCAGGGAGGCAAAATAAGCTGATCCCTGAGCCAGCATTACACTTCAGCCATTAACACCAGACAGAAGGATATCTACATCATCATATGGAAGGAAACGTAAATGGACGGAGACACATATGGATCACATTAGTTTACTGTAAAGCTACGTCTTAGTTGGTGCTTATCTTGGCAAGAGCCGAGTTCAAATCAGCATGAAGTTTTAACATCTACTCTCGTGTAATGGAAATCTTAGGGTTTTTTTTTGTTTTTGGAATTGCCAATTATTTGATCTGTTTTCTCCCCATTTTAGAATGGCCAATTATTTTTAAGCCCCTGTGTGCCAGAAAGGCAAAGACAAGAGTTCTGGAACAATGTTCTATGGACAGAGGAGTCAAAAGTGGAACTTTTTGGCCGACATGGGCCCCGTTATGTCTAACGAAAACCAAACACTACATTCCACAGTAAGAACCTCATACCAACGGTCAAGCATGGTGGTGGTAGTGTCATGGTTTGGGGATGCTTTGTTGCATCAGGACCTGGACGCCTTGCCATCATTGAAGGAACCATGAATTCTGTTCTGTATCAGATAATTCTACAGGAGAATGTCAGGCCATCTGTCCGTGAGCTGAAGCTGAAGCACACAGCTGGGTCATGCAGCAAGACAATGATCCGAAACACACAAGCAAGTCTACATCAGAATGGTTGAACAAGAAATTTAAAGTTTTGGAATGGCCTAGTCAAAGTCCAGACCTAAACCCCATTGAGATGTTGTGGCAGGACCTGAAACGAGAGCAGTTCATGCTCGAAAACCCACAAATGTCACTGAGTTGAAGCAGTTCTGCATGGAGGAGTGGGCCAAAAATCCCTCCACGGGCGCTGTGAGAGACTAATCAATAACTACAGGAAGCGTTTTGTTTGCAGTTATTGCTGTTAAAGGTGACATAACCAGTTATTGAGTCTAAGGGGCGATTACTTTTTCACACGGGGGCATTGGGTGTTGCATAACTTTTTTTAATAAATAAATGAAATATGTATCACATTTTGTGTTATTTGTTCACTCAGGGTCCCTTTATCTAATATTAGGTTTTGGTTGAAGATCTGATAACATTCAGTGTCAAAAATATGCAAAAATGCAGAAAATCAGACAGGGGGCAAATACTTTTTCATGGCACTGTATGCAGGAATGTATGGAAATCATAGCATTGCTAACTGGTATACACTCTGCCAACGTAGACACAATCATAGACAGAACAAGACCCTTTCATTGCTCTCACTGTCACCTGGGTCACTCTCTGCACTGTTGTCTGTAGATGTGATATATGTGTTGCATACTTACTGCTGTTACTTCCAGTGCAAAGGTAGACGCACTTGCCACGATGCCAATACTGAACTGCAATATGGCATTGCCACATGTCTATCCAGGACCATTGGTTTCCCAAATACATTTGAATATGTTGAATCACTCAGTAAGAGGATACCCTGTTTTTCTAGAACAGTGCCATGGAGAATGAGGACCAAACTCTGCTGCTTTGTCTCATTATTGTGATATGAGGTCCTAAGAACAGCTGACGGCACCATATTGTGCAGACCAACAAACACACCCAGGTAATGTCCTTCTGGGCAGTCTTGGTGGAGCATTTGTCATGTGATTAGGCATGTCAACCTTGATGTCATTGCTGAAGTCCTCCGAAACATGCCATTAGCTGTCCGCTTCTTTTCACTCTGCAGAACTGCCATGCAGTCACCTCAGAGCTGCAGCATCGGAGGACAACTCTGGGCAGCTTACAGGCAGGCCTGCAGGCACCTAGCCACACTACAGGGGTCGCTGGTGTGCGGTGAGCTGAGGACACCCTGGCAGACCTAACCCACCCCCCCCCCCCAGGCGGCCAATTGTGCGCTGCCCCTGGGAGCTCCTCTCCACGGTCGGCAGTGGAATAGCCTGGACTGGAACCGGCGACCTCCAGGCTGTATGACATCATATCTGATGTGACGCATAGGCATAATAGGGGTGAGTTCAGGTTGAGTGCACATTTCCTGTCCATATCACCCGAATCAGTAAATACTATTCAGCTAGGATTATTCTACCTTTGTTCTTAACATTGTGATTTAGGAACCCAACTTGCAAATCATTCACTACAGGGTAGGGTTTGTCTTCTTGCCTTCTCTCAGGCATGCAAAACAAACATACAATCCTTTACACACTGAAGAAAACAACCAGGAGAGGTTGTTATATTTACATTAAATGGCTGAAAATAATTTGATTCTAATACTTTGAAGAATATTATAATTTGAAATGACAGTACAAAACCAGGATTGAATAACTCCATGTACTCCATAGTAAATTTAACAACAAAAAAAAACACTTTCATCAGACAACCTCATCACCCCTCCCCCACCCCTCCACCCCCTCTTGAGATTGTAGCCCTAGTAATATTTTTTGCTTCCTACGCATGTGCAGTACTTCATATTTGAAACCCTATGCTTGCCTGTTCTGACACAACACTTCATATCTATAATGACTCGATACCCCAAATAGGATGGCCTTGATTGTTTGTTATTCTATAACTTTTTCTAAGCTGACTGGCTGGATGTGTGTTTATTCTAGTTTGTTAGTAACTATGTAACTAGTGCATCCTGCCAAGAATAACAAGAAAACACAAATAAATTGTCTAGAAATGAATTTGCTGAGGCACCAAAATCTGGAAACTCCCCAAAACAACTTTGACTCTTAATCACAGAGCTAATTCCCCATAGACTGCTCCATCACAGGCATATTTGCATCTGTTGTTATTAACCCCTTTGCATTCTCCATTGGCTGTGTTTGATTTTTACCTGTTTTTATACACTGTATCAACGGCAATTCATTCACATCTCTGCCTCTGTCAGTTTTTTTTCTATACGTACTTTGGCTTGTTGTACTTAACGTATTCTTGCTGTGTGCATTATGATGTAACCTAGTTCATTATTTTGGTTCTATGTAATAATGATGATGTATAATTACTGTGCATTTCTTGTAAGTCGCCTTGGATAAAGACGTCATCCAAATGAATAATAATTATTATTATTATGATGTATTTATTGTAAGCAGCAGCAAGACGACATGTATATTTTGCAAACAGGACATTATTTTGTGAAACTTGTATTGAAGTGATTGAATTGCATAAAGTGAACTGCATTTTTTACATAAACCTGTGAAATGTGTGAACAGTTCTGCCAATGAGAACTCAGATTCACTGTTTTGTGTGAACTGTTTACCCCGAAGTAAAATATTTATTAATGAGAATGTGTGAATAATTAACTTCTGCTTCAAATAGGTAAGTAACAACTCACTCCAGCCCGATATAAATATGACCTTCAGAGACAGCTGAATTATATGCAGAACAACACCGACTTCCCCTTTCTGTTAGGAGGGAAAGGGGGAAAGTGGGGTGCAGCAGCCTATCATTTAAATGTGTTCCGTCTTACACACATACAGTCATTTATATATAAAGGCTAAGTTTAGTTTGGAATCAGATTTCTTATGCCATTAATGAATTAATTATATAAAAGCATGTAGTTATTAGTACAGATTTAATCTAACAAATAATGCACAAAGAAGCAATTATCACCATGGTATATTTAATCAGTTTGGGTAACCTTTACACAAATAAACATAAAACTTAACAACAACGAGATACCAGTTTATGTATGGATATTATCACCCCCATGCTAGTGCAATCAATTGCATAGGCAGAGCAAACCATTTACAGAAGTACATCAATGCATTGATTTTACAGAAAATAATCACACTTACAATATTACAATGCCAACTGGGATACAGATTTCTATCTTCTCTCAATGGACAAGAAAGTTCACAAAACAAAAGCACATAAGATATTGGCTTCAAATCTGAAGCATTGTATTACTGATAGTTTTTAACACAGACAGAACATTATGTTTACATTGCAGTGTATGGGCTATATAATGCATCACTTATCTAATCTAAATCATGTCATTTAGAATCAATACTACTAGATTTGATTAACTAGCTCTTTTTTTCATAGCAATTCATTGATTTTATATTATAATATGTGCACACATGGCCACTGCAATCTTGACTGATATCCCTTAATAAGCTTTATACTGTTAGATTATAAAATAAAAGCTGCTTTTTTTCTCTCTCTCTCTTACAGCTGCATGTTGAGAGTCGGCCGCAGCAGTAACGCTGTCTCTCACGCTTCCTTTAAAAGGAGGCCGTAAGGGCGGATGGACTCCCTGGAATGTTTTCTCAACACATCTTCACTTTTTCCTCTTCTTTCGTTGTTTCGATCAGCCAATAATCTGGTATCTCTGGGACGATTTTTCTTTTTTTCGGATTGATCCTGTTCTGCAGCACAACCTTGAAATTCTTGTTGTTGTCTGTGAACACTGTTGAATACCCTTCGGCACACTTTAGATTGGGTGTGGAGTAGATTCCTATCCCCCACCTAGCACGGTTGCCTGGTTTGTAGTATCCCTTGGTGATTTGCTTTGCTCCGTCCTTGTTGGTGCCATGGTAGGAGACTGGCCACTCTCCGGGCACAGACTGCGTAACTGAGTTTCTGGCCATTTGAGCTCCCAGCCACCCGTTGCCATCTTCATACTTGTACAGCACTTTAAGTGCAAAGCGGTACCATCCACAGGGGCGGGTATACGTCTCTCCGCCTCGTTCAAACACTGCATTATCCCTGATTCCGGTGAAGTCGTAATCATAGCTGGGGTGGAAAAAGTTACTTAGATCAACGTACAACGTATGCGACAGGGCGAAGAACTCCTTATGATCACCTGGTCTAATCTTCCTGTGGCGGTCTGCAGACTCTGGAGGAGATTTACAGTGATGCATCTTGACTCCGTCAAAATTATATTTGGCCTGGACATCAGCCTCCAATTCCGCATAGCTTTTTTCTTTGCCAATGTGAATGTAAGATGGTGGCTCAAAAAGAGTATGGATGAGGACATGGCCGGGTTTACTCTGTGCCACTGCATCTTCTGGGTCTCTGTGCGTCCATAGAGTGAAGAGGTGGAAGTCGTGCAGATCCAGGTTTTTGTGGTGTGGCACTGTGCCGGTATGCTCACTGTGGGGTCTCACAGGGACTCCCATGATGGCAGAGATAGCCTTCAAACGCATTTCTGTGTTAAACATAATGCTGATCTTCTGGCTTCCGCAGCTGCAGTGAGATGGAGCCTATTGACTGTTAACCAGCAAAGCCGTCTGTGATGTGGTAGGGTCAGAGTCTGGCTGGGAGCTCTGTGCTCTGGCTTCGGTTCAGCACTCAAAGTGCTCTCTGTGAATGTGACGCTTACTTTTATAGTGCAGGATGCTTATGCAAGACATGGGGAAATTCCTTTCGGTTTCATTGTGAGTAGGCATCTGTGACCGGCTGACTGGTATCTGCAGCCTAATTGTTGGGGGTGGTGTCTGCCGAGCTGTGCTGATTGACTGATTGGCCTGCAGGAGAATTGGGATTTTTCTCCTTCTCTCATTGCAGGGCCAATCAGTCAATTAGCAGCCCAGGAGTTCCCCCCAGGGTTCTTGAACTCAGGTAGATCTACTGTTTATGTCCCAATGGCACACACAAAACGTTATATCTACATTGTGTCTATTTACAGGGATACCAAGCTAGACATATTCTTTGCCTGTATAATTTTCTAGGGGATACAAGAATCCTGGGGGTACAGAATTGGATACAACACCAGTGCCCTGTCCCTAGTGATGGGAAAAGTGAAGCCCTGTGAACCACTGAACCATTTGAACCAATCATTTTGCTAAACGAATTGCCGTATTTTATATAATAAACATAATCAATTTGTTTTAACAATACTGCATGGTCCCATCGCTCCACTTCCATTTATTTAAAGTAACAATTAAAGTAGAATACTAATATCAAACATAACCTTGGCTTCTCTCTCTTTCTCTCTCATATATATATATATATATATATATATATATCCACGAACAGCAAAATGATTCTAACTATTGGCCAATTAGGAATGTAAAACTTTTTTTTTTACATACACTAAAATGTTTCATGTTTTCTTGCCAACAGTGTAGAGGGACTCAGTACAAGTATTAAGTAGCCTATGAAGTGGGCCTAAAAAAGTACAACTTACTCTGAGCGGTGGGTGGAGGTGGAATTGCCACAATTCACTGGAATTTGAGAGAGAGAGAGAGAGAGATCTTAAATACAAAACCTATTTAATTGCCTTATAATGAAATAAATAATATAAAAATAAATACATAGAACAATTGGAGAACATTTACAGCTAAAAAAAAGGCAGCGTGCTGAGAGAGAGCCCAGAGACTCTCATTGCAGACTGCTCCCAGATTAGAGACAGGACTGTAACGACCAACCGGCTGTTCAACATAGAATACACCAGGGCCTGGCACGCAGCAATCTGCACACAGTATAGCCACATCAGAAACGGAGGCATTGGTAAAGGCAGACAGATGCTAATATCTGAGGAACTGGACCCTGGAAGTACAGTGCTTACAATAAATAAATATCAAAACGGTACGATCACGGTGCAGGGCAGTGAGGCCAGTCTGAGATGGTTTGAACAAAAATTCCTGGCCCTGTAAAATCTGGCAGAAACCGAAAAATCAAAAACAGAAAAAGAAAACAGTGAATAAATTTAAGATTAACAGCCCTACGGCAGCAAGCATTGCCCCTGACAACACTAAAACATTGGACAATTCAATGATGGAAATAAGGCGCCCATTTCAGATTTTATGGTAAGCTTAATCATTCAGACACAATTAAGCTTGTAAATCTGCTTCGTGATAACACGAGTATCAATTTAACAAAGGGTCAGAGTTCATAACTAAAGCATTGGCATTAGTAATTACTATGTTCAATAAAATAAAAATAAAAAACATTAGCATTAGCATTGTATCATTGCAGACGTAATAAAAGTGAAACTAAAAAACACATTTCCGGGAAATGGCTTCTATGAAAATAAGTTGAATACAGTAACATCATAATGAAACTGATAAACCCATTTCTGGGAAATGGCTCATTTGAAAATAAGTTGAATACTGCACAAATTGCAGGAATCAAAAAACATATTAGTAGGGCTACAATCTCAAGTGTGTGTAAAAGGGGTGGGGGGTGGTTTAGGGCGTGTGGAGGTCAGGGGGGCGGGGGTGATGGGGTGGTTTAGGGCGTGTGGAGGTGGTGGGGGTTGGGGTGATGGGATGGTTTTAAATGTGGAGAGTGGTAGCTATTTAGGGGTGATGGGGTAGTTTTGACCAGCGTGAGCGTATGAGGGTTTAAGTGACGGGCGTTTAATCTGTAGAGGATTAAATCAGCGATGGCGGTAGTTTAAGGCGTAACTGATGTAATAGGTAGGGGTTGGGGTGAAGGGTGAGTTCCAAGGCCCGCGATGAGGTGGTGGGGTTGGGTAATCATCCAAATTTGCATGGAAATTGGTAGGAGTTTGGGGCGATGGGGTGGATCCAGCATGTCGTAAAACGTGAAAAATTGAAGGGTATTAGTGGTAATTTAAAAGCGGATCCAGGTAAATTTGGGGTGATTAAGTGATTTGATGATGGGGGGGGGGGTTAAGGCGGGGGTGGTTTGGGGCGTATGGAGGTGGTGGGGTTTAATCCAAAGTGGTTTGGAGGTGAAAAGGGTAGGTGTTGGGGTGATGGGGTGGTTTGGGGCTTGTGGAGGTGGGGGGGGTGGGGGTGATGGGGGTGGTTTAGGGCGTGTGGAGGTGGGGGGGTTGGGATGATGGTGGTGGTTTAGGGTGTGTGGAGGTGGTGGGGGTTGGGGTGATGGGGTTGGTTTGGGGCGTGTGGAGGTGGTGGGGGATTGGGGTGATGGGTTTCTTTGATGAAGGTTCATTTTTTGTTGTTAAATTTACTATGGACTACATGGAGTTATTCAATCCTGTTGTTTTCATACTGTCATTTCGAATTACAGTGAAACTAAAAAACACAATTCTGGGAAATGGCTCATTTGGAAATATGTTGCTGCTCTGTCCAGGAACAGGTCTCCGCAGAAATACTCGCAAAACTAAAGTTTATTTCCAAGGCTTACATTGCTGCATTTGCATAGCATTGCTAACTGGTATACACTCTGCCAACGTAGACACAATCATAGACAGAACAAGACCCTTTCATTGCTCTCACTGTCACCTGGGTCACTCTCTGCACTGTTGTCTGTAGATGATATATATGTATTGCATACTTACTGTTGTTACTTCCAGTGCAAAGGTAGACGCACTTGCCACGATGCCAATACTGAACAGCAATATGGCATTGCCACATGTCTATCCAGGACCATTGGTTTCCCAAATACATTTGAATATGTTGAATCACTCAGTAAGAGGATATCCAGTTTTTCTAGAACAGTGCCATGGAGAATGAGGACCAAACTCTGCTGCTTTGTCTCGTTATTGTCATATGAGGTCCTAAGAACAGCTGACGGCACCATATTGTGCAGACCAACAAACACACCCAGGTAATGTCCTTCTGGGCAGTCTTGGTGGAGCATTTGTCATGTGATTAGGCATGTCAACCTTGATGTCATTGCTGATGTCGTTACTGAGGTCATGTATGACATCATATGTGATGTGACGCACAGGCATAACAGGGGTGAGTTAAGGTTGTGTGCACATTTCCAGACTTTTGTGGTTCTGAACTGCACAGTTTTTGTTACTGAATTGTATGATCTAATTATCTGTATCGGTAACTCCCATGCTGGTGTAGTCGTCTACTTGGCTAGTCGTGCCCTGAGCGCCGTGACAAATCTACGCATGATAATTGTCAAAACCAACAAAAGCTTTGCGTAATTCGGACCAGCTTTTTGTTTGTTATGGTACATGGACTATCGGACAGCCCCTCTCTAAGCAGTGTCTGTCACACTGGATTGCGGACACGGTGTCGACTGCATATAATGGTGCTGGTTTACCCCCACCTGGTAGAGTAGCTGCGCATTCGACTAGAGGGTTGGCTACATCTTGGGCCCTTTTTAAGGGCGCTTCGATGTCTGAGATTTGTTCTGCGGCTAGCTGGGCTACGCCGCATACTTTCACCAGATTCTACCGCATTAATGTGGTAGATCCAGCTGTGCCGTCTGTGGGCACAAGGGTTCTTGAGGGTGTAAGTTCACACCGCTAACCTCTAGGTTAGACAGCGCCAGTCGTCCCTCATATGCTGCGTTCCTTCTCCCTCGCGACGGCGTCCGCATACATTATCCCATACGTAATGTTGGTGGTCGTCTTCGACTTGAAAGGGAACGTTAGGTTACCTACCGTAACCCTGGTTCCCTGAAAGAGAAGACGACCACCAACCATGAGGTCGC
The DNA here is from genome assembly GCA_036884735.1 of Huso huso. Taxonomy (NCBI): domain Eukaryota; kingdom Metazoa; phylum Chordata; class Actinopteri; order Acipenseriformes; family Acipenseridae; genus Huso; species Huso huso. Next base: position 34,510 of record JAHFZB010000365.1, read on the forward strand.
TTCGGTCGCCCTCACGGGTTCGATGGAAAAAGAGGGAGATCTTCCGGTGAGTGACAGTTTTATACCCTCGATTGGCAGGACCGAGTGCGTCATTACAGCTCTGAAGTGTCTATGTCCTGAGTGCCTGTGCGTGTGAGCGAGTGCACCTGTGGGGGTAGGGGAGCTGGATCGAGGCGTGACCTCAGGGTGCTTGTGTGAATGTTGTCCAGTCGTGTTTTGTTTGTCCCTCGGTTCGATGTTTTTGTTTTAAATCTATTACACATTACCTTCTTTTGTTTCAAAGCATGTTGTGTTTGTATTATATGGCAATATTATATGAAAAGAAGCTGAATTTAGTATGACAGCTAAATTAGTCAGGATTTGTGAGATTAATTTAAATGTTTTGCTTTGCTTTTAGACATAATGAGATGTGTTAATGATGTTGGTTTTTTTTTCTTTATCGGGGTTTTGTGTGCCTGTGTACAACCAGATCAGAAAACACGTGTTTGTGGAAACTGAGAAGAGCTGGTCTGAAGCTCAGAGCTACTGTAGAGAGAAGCACACAGACTTGGCCACTGTGCGCAGCCAGGAAGAAGCAGAGCAGCTCTTAAATATTACAGGAGCTTCTCTCAGGGATTCCTGGATCGGGCTGTATCGCGGATGACACACAGAACTGGCAGTGGTCTAACAGCGATGATGTCATCTACTCCAACTGGAGGGCAGGCGTCTTCTGTGCTTCAGTCAATTCAGATGGAAAGTGGACTGATTTACCCTGCAACCTTCAGAAAGCCTTCATGTGCTACAAAGGTAAAGACATAATTGTTGCGATATTGCAATTGATTATTCATTTATTTTAGTTATTATAATTATTAAGCATCCGTGTGGGTGGAGCTTGTATGGGTTTGAAAATCTTGAAAATCTAATCTCAAACTATTACTGCTTGCAAATATTTAAGACCCTTTTGCTCTTTGCCTACTGGTCTATTCATCACACTGCCCAAATCTATCTCCAGTCCTCAAATCTCCTTATGTTTCCTAAAGCCTCTCCACTCATCCTCTACTGGCCAACTTGTTATGCTTCTCTTCACTCTCCTTCCTCCTGTCCTTGCTCCTTCTTTTTTCTCCATTTCCTCCCGTGCTCGCTCCTTTTCTTCTCTCCTTCCTCTCGTGCTAAACTGTTCTTCTCTCCTTCCTCAGTGCAAGCTTCTTCTCTACACTCTCCTTCCTCCTGGTAAAAAACAAGCTATATCTTCACTCTCCTTCCTCCGTTAACAAACCAAGCTATGTTTTTCTCTCACTCTCCTCCTGTCTTAATAAAAGCTCTCCTTCTCTTCTCTCCTTCCTCCAGTGCTCATTACTCTTCCATCTCACCACTCTCCTCAAAACGCTGCTTTTAATCTCCTTTTTCATCCTTCTGGAATAAATTTCCATTTTAATAATCGCTTCTTTTTAAAATCAGGCTGTTTCCTCCTAAACATCCCTCCAGAATAAATTTAAAAAATCCATTTTCCATAAATCCAAATCATTTATCAGAATATCCATTTTGCCAAATCCCCACGGAATCATTTATGTTCTCCTTCATTTAAATCTGGGTTTAATGAATCATTTTCTTTTAAATATCATTTTATCCTGTAGAATCCTCCTTATCTTTTATCGTGTTCATCTGGTGCTCATTTAAATCTTCATTCTCATTCCTCGAGTTGAATCCTATTTCTCATTTCATCCTTCCTCCTGAAACAATAGGTATGTTTTTAAAACCATCCTTCATTTCCTGTAAACAGGGCTTTCATCATCTAGGCTCTCATGTTTCATCCTGAAACCGGAATTTTCTCTTTCATCATTCATCCAAAATAAAAGGTCCTTATTTAACTCTCATTTTAAATCCTGACGAAAGATAAATTTTAATATTTTAATAATCATTTTAAAATGGGGGTTCTTGACTCATTTTATGTTTAAAATATCCTTCCTCCTGTTGACAACTTTCTTTATCTACATCCTCATTTCATCACATGGTAAAACAAATTTTCTCTCATCATTTCCTCCAGGTCAAGCAAATAAATTTTATATTTAAAATAATCCTTCCATCCGGTAACAAGCTGGCTGTCTGCATTTCATTTCCTCCAAATAATTTATGTTTCTATTCCTCTCCTTCCTCCATTAACAAAAATTTATTTCTTTCATCTCATTTCATCACACTTAATTTTGCTTCTGTATACGCTCTCCATCATCATAAGTCATATCCTTTTCTCTTCACTCTTCCTCCCAAATAACAGCTCCTTCTCTTCATCTCCCATTTCATCGGTTAGCAAAATAAACTTATTCTTCATATTTTTCCTCATGGTACTCGCTAATTTTCTATTTCTCATTTCCTCGGGGTTAACAGGCTCTTCTCTACATCTTCATTCCTGATGTGCTCGCTCCTTCCTCTCCCTTCCTCCGGTTAATCCTCTGGCAACGTTACCTCTGCAGACAGGTTACATTATGAACAGCAGCTTGAAGCTCTTGTCTACATTGTCCTCTGGATGTGCTTCACCTGCATAGTAAAAGGAGTTTCAGTTCCTTGTAGAAGTCTCTCAGGTCCTCATCCTTCTTACATTGTCTGAGACAGGCTGTGTGCAGGGCTGTGCAGGGATCACCATACTTGGAGCATTTCCCTGTTAAGGCAGTGCACGGTTTCTCCTGGTCTCAGCTGACAATGTAGATGTCCACTCCAGTACTGTGTCTACAAGTGTGTGAGAGAGCAGTCTGGCCTTATTCAGATCACTTGTCAGTCCCCAATCGTCGATAATGTCCTGGATATGACTGGTGTGTCCCTCAGTGGTGATGCTCTTTTTAGCTGCTGATAGTTGACGCTAACTTGTGGTGTAAACCATTAGTTCTCAGTTCAGGTTGGCGTGCTTCACCATTGCACATTGCAGAGTTGTAGACTGGGCTCTGGGCTCTCCAGGGACTTGCCTTCTGGGTTGTGCAGTGTATTCAGGAAATGAGGTCACGCTCTTAGCAGTGCTTGGAACGGTTTCTTGGAGACGTTGGTCTATCCTGGAGTCATGCCATTTCCCTGTAGATTTTTTACCAAGTCCTTTAGGCTCTCTGCCTCAGTATTGTTCACAATTGGAGAGGATGTTTTTAATTCCAAGAAAAAGTATTTGACTCCGGTCAAGAGTCCAGAGCCCTAACCACTACTGGTTAGGCTGCAAATCTCTGCTTTTGCTTTCTCGAGCTCCTCCTCTCCATGTTCTAGCTCTGCGTGGAGCCTGGGAATGTCCTCCTCTTGTTGCAGCAGCGTGCTTAGTGGTTTAATTGATGCTCCATCTGTTGCTGGAGATCTTCGATCTGTTCCTCTCTATTCTGTAAATCCTCGGCTGCAGTGCTTAGGTCAAGTTCACCCACTCACCTCTTCAATCTTGTTACATCATAAGTAAGGGAGGAAGTTAGGGTTTTTCTTCTGGACCATGTCCTTTTGGATTTCAACATCTTTGAGGGCCTGTCGCCATCGACAGCAGCATAGTGTCAACTCTGGATGCAGATCTCATCTTTGAGGGCCTGTCGCCATCGACAGCTGCATAGTGGCAACTCTGGATGCCGATCTCATCTTTGGATTCTTCTCACATTGCCAGGCATTGTCTTGCTGGTAGCCTTCCAGCTCAGCAGTAGATTGACTTTGCCATTCGATCATCTCAGGCGAGTTGCTTGGTTCTTGAATTGCAGCATTGTAGAGATTACCAGTTGTTTGGCCAACATTTCCTATTCCTACATTATTATGGCTAGGGGCTCTAGTGATTGTAAGGTAGGAGTTAGTACTCAGTATTCAGTGAATCCTGATTCTGTGTGTAACTTATTCTGTGTGTCTGTGTCTGTGTGTCTGTGTCTGTGTCTGTCTGTCTGTGTGGTGTGTGTCTGTGTCTTTATGTGTTTGTCAGTTTGTTTGTGTGTCTGTGTTACAGAAAATAAATAAATAAAGGGACAGGTATTCTGAGAGAAATGTGTAATGGCAGTCCTTAGTAAAGATAGTGAAAGAACAGATCCCCCCAATATCCACCCCAATATCCCTCCCACCACCCCATGTCCACCCCATCCCCTCCATATCCCCCCACCCCCCATATCCTCCCATCCCCAACAATAACATGTTAATGAAGCAATACAGCGACGTGATTTGCTTATTTATAATCCGCGGGTTTGCCCCGAAATAATAACTGTCCCGTTTCAGTTCACCCACACGTAACACAAACACAAACACCAGTCCACTGTGCGTGCTCTAGTGCTCGTGGTGAATACAGTTCTTTAGTGACAACAAAAGTGCAGTCTTGTTGATCCGGGTTTAGTGCTGGCCTGTAAAGCTTCTCTTTGAATTCGAAGGAAGCTGATGACGCTCCTTTTGAAAATGGCCGCCTGTATGTCATGGATGATTCGAGATCGGGCAGTAAGGTTTTGGCTCTCTTCTCAGCAGTCAGTCACGTTGCTGTTTGTGTATTCAGGCAGTGATGTCTTTGTTCCTCTTTTCTCAGTCAGTCACGTTGCTGCTTGTGTATTCGGACAGTGATGTCTTTGTTCCTCTTTTCTCAGCAGTCATTCACGTTGCTGCTTGTGTATTCAGACAGTGATGTCTTTGTTCCTCTTCTCAGCAGTCACATTGTTGCTTGTGTATTCAGACAGTGATGTCTTTGTTCCTCTTTTCTCAGTCAGTCACGTTGCTGCTTGTGTATTCGGGCAGTGAGGTCTTTGTTCCTCTTTTCTCAGTCAGTCACGTTGTTGCTTGTGTATTCGGACAGTGATGTCTTTGTTCCTCTTTTCTCAGCAGTCAGTCACGTTGCTGCTTGTGTATTCAGACAGTGATGTCTTTGTTCCTCATTTCTCAGCAGTCAGTCACGTTTGCTTTGTGTATTCGGACAGTGATGTCTCTGTTCCTCTTTCTCAGTAGTCAGTCACGTTGTTGCTTGTGTATTCAGACAGTGATGTCTTTGTTCCTCTTTTCTCAGCAGTCAGTCACGTTGCTGTTTATGTATTCAGACAGTGATGTCTTTGTTCCTCTTTTCTCAGCAGTCAGTCACGTTTCTGTTTGTGTATTCAGGCAGTGATGTCTTTGTTCTCCTTTCTCAGTCAGTCACGTTGCTGCTTGTGTATTCAGACAGTGATGTCTTTGTTCCTCTTTTCTCAGCAGTCAGTCCACGTTGTTGCTTGTGTATTCAGGCAGTGATGTCTTTGTTCCTCTTTTTCTCAGTCAGTCACGTTGTTGCTTGTGTATTCAGACAGTGATGTCTTTGTTCCTCTTTTCTCAGCAGTCAGTCACGTTGCTGCTTGTGTATTCAGACAGTGATGTCTTTGTTCCTGTTCTTTTTTCTCAGTCAGTCACGTTGTTGCTTGTGTATTCAGACAGTGATGTCTTTGTTCCCTTTTTTCTCAGCAGTCAGTCACGTTGTTGCTTGTGTATTCAGACAGTGATGTCTTTGTTCCTCTTTTTCTCAGCAGTCAGTCACGTTGCTGCTTGTGTATTCAGACAGTGATTTCTTTGTTCCTCTTTTCTCAGCAGTCAGTCACGTTGCTGCTTGTGTATTCAGACAGTGATGTCTTTGTTCCTCTTCTCAGCAGTCACATTGTTGCTTGTGTATTCAGACAGTGATGTCCTTGTTCCTCTTTTCTCAGCAGTCAGTCACGTTGCTGCTTGTGTATTCAGACAGTGATGTCTTTGTTCCTCATTTCTCAGCAGTCACTCACGTTGCTGCTTGTGTATTCAGGCAGTGATGTCTTTGTTCCTCTTTTCTCAGCAGTCAGTCACGTTGCTGCTTGTGTATTCAGACAGTGATGTCTTTGTTCCTCTTTTCTCAGCAGTCAGTCACGTTGTTGCTTGTGTATTCAGACAGTGATGTCTTTGTTCCCTTTTTTCTCAGCAGTCAGTCACGTTTCTGCTTGTGTATTCAGACAGTGATGTCTTTTTTTCTTCTTTTTCTCAGCAGTCAGTCACGTTGTTGCTTGTGTATTCAGGCAGTGATGTCTTTGTTCCTCTTTTCTCAGCAGTCAGTCACGTTGCTGCTTGTGTATTCAGACAGTGATGTTGTAACGATCACTCTGCACAACTGAGAAGCAGTTGCACTGTCCTCCCTAAGGAGAGACTACTGGCCCTATTCCTATAGCTAAATAAGTCAGCAAGAGTGACAGACAGCAAAAAAGCAGGGACGCCAGAGGTGTCAATTTCAAGAACAATCAGTTTATTATTGTGAACAATAAAGTCAACAAATGAAAAAAATGAACAAATGAATGAAATGAATAATAAGAAAGGAATTCAAATAATTGCAGGTAACAGGTAAGAAATAAGATGGTACAGATAAGTATGTAGGGACAAACAGAAGGCTAAAACAGTATCACCAAACAGAAATTAATGTAGTGTCCGAGGGTCTCCAATAAACCCACACTCACAAACACAACACACACAGATAGACAAAAGATGGTGGGAGAATGGCAGGTAGGCCCAACAAGTCCAGTAATAGCAGGGTAATTGAAACCATACAAAGTAACAAAATAACAAAAAAATACAGGAAACAAAGTATCAAATTAAAGTAGAAACAATCCAAAACCAAAAGAAATGATCTCACCCACAAATAAAGGCAGTCCAGCAAAGTGTCCCGAAAATGATGGTGATTGTAGAAGGTTGAAAACATTGAGTACGTTGAAATTGTTGGAGACTGTCCAGTAGTGTTGAGTTGAATGGTGAACAGTTGTTTTGGAAAAATCAGGAGGATCAGGAAAAAATGGAGGCTGTCACACATAAAACAACAAACACTAAACAGACCTAGAAAAAACAGCTAAACTTAAACAAGTAACAGTGAAAACAAAAAAGAGCAGCTTAGACAAAGCACAGCAAAAAAAAAGAAAATGAACGGATGCACTGGAATTATCTAAGGATGGTAATGGATTCACTGAAATTTAAAGAGAAAATGCTGTAGTTAAATGGATTCCTCTGAAGGGGAGTCTACCTCAGGCCTGATTAGCCAGCTTTAATACAACTGCTGGCTACTAAGGAGCTCTGAGATTGGAGGGTGGAAATCTGAATGAGCCAATGGGGAGAGAGGATGAACAGAGGGTGGTTGCAAGGAACTATGGGAAATGAAGTTTGACCTGGCCAGGCTACTGACCCCAATTAAAGGGACAGGTGGGTGAGACTTACACCCATTATGTAGCATGGGAATTGCTACATATTCCCCCCCCCCACACTGGAGGTGCAAGGGGCCAAACGCCATAGTGGCGTTTTAAATTAACAATAATTGGACGGTATCCTCTTTGACATAATCTGGCTCCCCCACTTGACTTTTATAGTTGTTGGGTCCAAGTCTCTTGTTTACAAGAGCTGGCCCAAACCATTTGGGGCAAGTTTTAGGAAAACTTTTCGGAGGCATCAGATAAGGTGAGATCTTATCCAGACTAACTCACCCTTCATACTGACAGTGTGCTCTCCGGGCATTGTAATTCCGAAGCTTACCTTTCTGAGCTTTGAGCAACGTGATCCCTCACCTCTTCGGCAATCTGCTGCTGGCGATCTAGCAGTTGGTAGGATCGGTGGATGGAGCAGGAGCAACAGCGTTAATCGGTCCAATGGGCCTCTGATGGTCCTTCCGGCGCTAGTACTGCAGGAGAGAAGCCTGTGGTTTCATGTTTGGCGGTGTTGAGGGCTAACTTCCGGGTAGCCACTGATCCCACAGCTGATGGTTTTCCCCACAAAGATGCAACCATGGTCTTTAAGGTGCGGTTCACGCGTTCTGTCAGGTTGGTCTGTGGGTGGTAACTGGTGGTGAGTTTTTGTACTACTCCCCAGGTCTTGCACACCTCTACAGTAGCTGGCTCGTGAACTGAGGTCCAATGGTCTGAAAGAATGTGTTGCGGTGTTCCCCCATCAGTGAATATTTCCTGGGCAAGGCGCAAAAAATGTTCACAATTTTGGTGGTCTTACTGTCCCGCAATGGAAACAGCTCAACCCACTTTGTGAAGTAATCAACAATGACCAGGATGTAAGTGTTACCTTTTTTACTTCTTGGGAAAGGTCCCATTAGGTCCAGACCCAGCATCTCTCCGGGCTCCTTCACAGTAGTGGACTGAGTTGGACTGCAGGTTTGGTGTTGGACGGTTTGTACTTCTGGCAGGTTTGACACTCCTTTATGTGGTGCCATGTATCTTACGGATGGAGGCCACCATGCAACCTCCAGCATGCATAACAGGGTCTTCATCCTGCCCAGGTGACCTCCCAAGGGTTGTCATGAGTAGTGGTGGAGGAAGGAATCCGTCAGCTGTTCCGGAATTACCAGCTGGTATCGAATCCTTGTTTAGGAATGGGCACCGCGCGACACAAGTCCCTGCTGTTGGATGAAGGAGATCACGGTTATCATTGGCAGTATTGGAAGCAATGTCATTGATGATGTCAGAGATAGCTGGGTCTTTGGACTGGCGGCCTAATCTGGTCCATGGTGGTGGGAAGATCCATGCTACTTTCGCAGGGGCATTATTAGCACACACACTGACGCAGAAGGAGTTGAAGGTGGTACAAGTGGAGCTCTGGAGAGTGCATCAGGTACAAGATTCAGACTACCTTTCCTGTAAATAACGGTAAAAGTGAATTGTTGTAGGCGAAGAGTCCATGGGTCAGTCTGGAAGAGGTTTTAGGTTATTGAATGCCCAGGGAGAGTGCAGCGTGGTCAGTGACAACCTCAAACTCCATCCCCTCCAGATAATGCCGCCATTTTCTACCGCCCACACGACAGCGAGACACCTTTTCGGATGTGGAGTAGTTTTTTTCGGCAGAGTTCAGTAATTTGGAGGCGTAGGCTATTACCTTCTCATCATCTCCTTCTAGCTGAGTCAGAACCGCTCCTAGTCCCATATCGCTGGCATCAGTAAAGACTCCTGAACGTCTTGTTGATGTCCGGGTGAAGGAGGACTGGAGGACTGATCAAAGCTTCTTGGAGGAGTTTGAAACTCTTCTGGCACTCTCCTGTCCATTTCCAGGGGACATCTTTCTTTTTCAAGTTGTTAATGGGGCAGCAATATCCGCAAACCTGGGGATGTACTCAGGTACCAGCCTGCCAAACCTAGGAACCGTTGCACCTCCTTCAAGTTGGTAGGAATGGGATATTCCTGGATGGCTTGGAGCTTGTGGGGATCAGCAGCTACACCCTCACCCGGAAACCACATGACCAAGGAAATGGAGAGTGTGTTTAAAGAAGTGGCATTTTTGAGATTGAGTGTAAGACGGCCAGATGAAGTTTGTGGAAGACAGCTTGAGGTCTTGAAGATGCTGTGCTGAGTTTGCTGAATAGACAATGATGTCATCTATGTAGACAAAACAGATCTTCCCTCGGAGGTCTCCTAACACTCTCCATCAGCCGTTTGAAAAGTGGCTGCAGCATTTTAACCCAAATGGCATTACATTAAATTGATAAAAAACCAAAGGGTGTGGTAAACGAGTCGCCGCTCTACTTGCTGAGTCCATCGCCACTTGCCAGTAACCCGGCGTAGATCAAAGGGAACTGAATACCGCAGCACCACTCAGGGACTCCAGGATGTCATGAATGAGGGGCATGGGGTATGCATCAAAAGATAGTCTTGGCATTCAGCTGTAGTCCACACAGAACCTGTAACCACCATCTTTCTTCTCTGAAAGCACCACTGGAGAGGACCATGGGGAGTTAGATGGTTTCTCGCTCCGTCCAGAAGCATGTCTTGGACGTGTTCCTTGATTAAAGCCTTCTTCAGTGGAGAGACATCTATACAGTCGACTCCCGAACAGGGACTTCGTCCTCAGTGGAGATGGAGGTCGGTGACGGGCAGGTGGTCATTCCCAACTTTATCAGTGCAGACTGAAGACCACTTTTGCTGGAGGTTCTGGGTTGTTGCTCGACAGGAGATGGTTCAGCTGAAGTGATGGTCATGGTCACCTTCGCCGGTTGGCATGGCTTTGGATCAGAGGTGATAGGTGGCTGGCAAGATGTATGAAAGTAGAGGCTGACACTTTCGATAAGGACCTGTCCCAGGAAGCTTCCCTCATACCGTGGCAAAAAAAAAGGATGGTAGGAGAAATCCTTCTGGTGTTTGACACCATACTGCCTATTGACAATGTCAATCTGGGTATGAGTTTTTCTCCAAGAAATCAAGCCTAGAACAAGGGGAAACGTCAGGTGATGATCCTGTAGGATATATGCCTAGAAACCAGATCTCTCCATGGAGAAGGTAAGTGAGGCGAACTTGACCTTTGGCCCAGGTGACTGTCCATCCGCCAGCATGAAATACTGGTCCTGTGCAGACTCCAGCTCTTCCCTGAATGAGCTATCTTCCTCCAGAGACTCTCTCTCATCAGAGTAAAGGTGCTCCCAGTGTCCAGGACTGCAGGCCCTTGGAGCCCTCGAACGCCCACATCCATGATCAGCAGAGTCAGGCTTGCAGCAGGAACTATATTTTTTTCTTCTCCTGGCTTCTCACCATGCTGACCTCTGCCGGCTTCTTCATAGGCTCCTCCTTTCTGGCTCCTCTTGTCCTGAACGGCTTTGCTGGAGTTTGACTTTGACCCAGTATTCCTGGGCAGCATTGTCTCTCTCCACCTGGGTCGATGCGCACCAGTTCTGCCACTGTCTTCACTGTTCCCCCCAAGACAGCTTGCCAGTTTGGGATTACAGCTGTTTAGAATCGACAAAACCAACTCAGTCTCCTCCAAGTCTGGCTTCGCAGACATAGGGCACGGTAGTCATAAGGCAAAGTCAGGATTCGCTCGTCAGGAAGTTGGAATCTGGAGCTAAGTCGGTCTTCCACCGGGTCTGGTAGTCAGGCGGCAGAAAGGCTTGACGGAAGACAGTCTTGAACTGTTCCCAGGACTGGATTCCCTTGCGCTCCGCGACCCACCAGCTCTTTGCTGAGCCTTTCAGCACACTGGACATGGTTGCCAGGATCTGATTTGGGTGTCATGGGTCCGTGGCGCTAGGAATTCATCGCATCTGTCCAGGAAGTCAATGGCATCGCTGCTGGCCTCCCCCGCCAAACTCTGGGAAGTTGGATTTTTTAATGGGCAGCTTTGCTTGGGAAAGACTTCCTTCATTTCTGGAGCCATGGTAATCAGCAGACCCACCGTCAAGGAGAACTGTTGTGGTGCAGATTGCTTTCTAGGAGGAGACAGAAAGAAAGTGGTAGAAAGGGTGCTGGTCTTTTTTTGAAGAGTTTCTTCAGCTCTTCTCCCCACAGCACATCCCGGCGTTTCAGGCACTTCACCACTTCCAGATCCATTTCATCAAGGGCCTCTTGCCTTCGATTCTCCATATCTGCAAGCGCCCTTCGATGTAACCTCCAGGACCCTGTTCACGGTTAATGCTGCTCTCCTGTAACTCAGACAGCTGTGTTTCCAGTTGCTCAACACGGTCAGTGAGATGGGAACAGTACTCAGCCATTGCCCTATCACAACACTGTCAGTAAGGTTCCCTTCATCATCATCGCCCAGAAAGATCTGCCCCTTCCTGTGTAATGTACAGATCACTAATGCAGGTGGTTCTCTCTGCGATAGGCTCTCTGATAGTCACATGGGGTCTATCTCCAATCTCAGAGAAGTTTAGCGAAGTCAAGGTCTGATTTTCCATTTCTGACATTAAGTTTATTATTGTGAACAATAAAGTCAACAAATGAAAAAATGAACAAATGAATGAAATGAATAATGGTAAAAAAGGAATTCAAATAATTGCAGGTAACAGGTAAGAAATAAGATGGTACAGATAAGTATGTAGGGACAAACAGAAGGCTAAACAGTATCACCAAACAGAAATTAATGTAGTGTCCGGAGGGTCTCCAATAAACCCACACTCACAAACACAACACACACAGATAGACAAAAGATGGTGGGAGAATGGCAGGTAGGCCCAACAAGTCCAGTAATAGCAGGGTAATTGAAATCCATACAAAGTAACAAAATAACAAAAAAAAATACAGGAAACAAAAGTATCAAATTAAAAAGTAGAAACAATCCAAACCAAAAAAGAAATGATCTCACCCACAAATAAGGCAGTCCAGCAAAGTGTCCCAAATGATGGTGATTGTAGAAGGTTGAAAACATTGAGTACGTTGAAATTGTTGAGACTGTCCAGTAGTGTTGAGTTGAATGGTGAACAGTTGTTTTGGAAAAAATCAGGAGGATCAGGGAAAAATGGAGGCTGTCACACATAAAACAACAAACACTAAACAGACCTAGAAAAAACAGCTAAACTTAAACAAGTAACAGTGAAAACAAAAGAGCAGCTTAGACAAAGCACAGCGACAAAAAGAAAATGAACGGATGCACTGGAATTATCTAAGGATGGTAATGGATTCACTGAAATTTAAGTAGAGAAAATGCTGTAGTTAAATGATTCCTCTGAGAAAGGGAGTCTACCTCAGGCCTGATTAGCCAGCTTTTAATACAACTGCTGGCTACTGGGTGAGCTCTGAGATTGGAGGGTGGAAATCTGAATGAGCCAATGGGGAGAGAGGATGAACAGAGGGTGGTTTTACCCAGGAACTATGGGAAATGAATTTTGACCTGGCCAGGCTACTGGACCCCTAATTAAAGGGACAGGTGGGTGAGACTTACACCCACATTATGTAGCATGGGAATTGCTACATATTCCCCCACACTGGAGGTGCAAGGGGGGAAAAACGCCATAGTAGCGTTTTAAATTAACAATATTGATTGGTATCCTCTTTGACATAATCTGGCTCCCCACTTGACTTTATAGTTGTTGGGTCCAAGTCTCTTGGTTACAAGAGCTGGCCCAAACCATTTAGGGGCAAGTTTTGCGGGAAAACTTTCCGGAGGCATCAGATAAGGGGTGAGATCTTATCCAGACTAACTCACCTTCTTCATACTGACAGTGTGCTCTCGGGCATTGTAATTCGAGCTTGCGGTTTCTGAGCTTTGGCAACGTGATCCCTCACCTCTTGACGCAATCTGCTGCTGGCGATCTAGCAGTTGGTAGGGATCGGTGGATGGAGCAGGAGCAACAGCGATTAATCGGTCCAATGGGCCTCTGATGGTCCTTCCGGCGCTTAGTACTGCAGAGAGAAGCCTGTGGTTTCATGTTTGGCCGGTGTTGAGGGCGAAACCAAAAACTCGGGTAGCCACTGATCCCACAGCTGATGGTTTTTCCCGACAAAAGATGCAACCATGGTCTTTAAGGTCGCGGTTCACGCGTTCTGTCAGGTTGGTCTGTGGGTGGTAACTGGTGGTGAGTTTTTGTACTACTCCCCAGGTCTTGCACACCTCTGAAGTAGCTGGCTCGTGAACTGAGGTCCACGGTCTGAAAGAATGTGTTGCGGTGTTCCCCCATCGAGTGAATATTTGCTACTACCACCAAGATCTGCACCTGGCGGCTCCACCACGGGCCTCGCCCCTAGGCTTTAGTGCCCACCGTGACCCTCCTACTGTCGCGGCTTAGCCCCCATGCTCCTCCGGTGGCCTTGTCTCACGACGGTCTAACCCCAGCTCACGTTCCCTATTAGTGGGTGAACAATCCAACAGCCAGTGAATTCTGCTTCACAATGATAGGAAGAGCCGACATCGGCGATCAAAAAGTTTAACGCCGCTTATGAACGCTTTGGCCGCCACAAGCCAGTTATCCCTGTGGTAACTTTTCTGACACCTCCTGCTTAAAAACCCCAAAAGCCAGAAGGATCGTGAGGGCCCGCTTTCACGGGTCTGGCCTGTACTGAAAATCAAGATCAAGCGGGCTTTGCCCTTCTGCTCCACGGGAGGTTTCTGTCCCCCTGAGCCCGCCTTTAGGACACCTGCGTTACCTGTTTGACAGGTGTACCGCCCAGTCAAACTCCCCACCTGCCACTGTCCCCGAGCTGGTCGCGGCCGGCGGGACGCCGGGCCCGCTTAGCGCCACAAACGAGGCGTCGGGACTCTCCTCCGCCCACCGGGTAAGTGAAAAAACGACAAGAGTAGTGGTATTTCACAGGTCTTCTGATGAGGCGCGCGCCCCACTTATCCTACACCTCTCATGTCTCTTCACAGTGCCAGACTAGAGTCAAGCTCAACAGGGTCTTTTTCCCCGCTGATTCCGCCAAGCCCGTTCCCTTGGCTGTGGTTTCAGATAGAGGTAGGACAGTGGAATCTCAGGTTCATCCATTCATATGCGCCCCGTGGTGCTGATAACGCCAAGGTCAAGGGTTCGTCCCGTCACGGGCCACCAATTCTGTAACGATCACTCTGCACAACTGAGAAGAAGTTGCACTGTCCTCCCTAAGGAGAGACTACTGGCCCTATTCTATAGCTAAATAAGTCAGCAAGAGTGACAGACAGCAAAAGCAGGGACGCCAGAGGTGTCAATTTCAAGAACAATCAGTTTATTATTGTGAACAATAAAGTCAACAAATGAAAAAATGAACAAATGAATGAAATGAATAATAAGAAAGGAATTCAAATAATTGCAGGTAACAGGTAAGAAATAAGATGGTACAGATAAGTATGTAGGGGACAAACAGAAGGCTAAACAGTATCACCAAACAGAAATTAATGTAGTGTCCGGAGGGTCTCCAATAAAACCCACACTCACAAAACACAACACACACAGATAGACAAAAGATGGTGGGAGAATGGCAGGTAGGCCCAACAAGTCCAGTAATAGCAGGGTAATTGAACCATACAAAGTAAACAAAATAACAAAAAATACGAAACAAAGTATCAAATTAAAGTAGAACAATCCAAACCAAAAAAAGAAATGATCTCACCCACAAATAAGGCAGTCCAGCAAAGTGTCCCGAAATGATGGTGATTGTAGAAGGTTGAAAACATTGAGTACGCTGAAATTGTTGAGACTGTCCAGGTGTTGAGTTGAATGGTGAACAGTTGTTTGGAAAAAATCAGGAGGATCAGGAAAATGGAGGCTGTCACATAAAACAACAAACACTAAACAGACCTAGAAAAAACAGCTAAACTTAAACAAGTAACAGTGAAAACAAAAAGCAGCTTAGACAAAGCACAGCGACAAAAAAGAAAAATGAACGGATGCACTGGAATTATCTAGGATGGTAATGGATTCACTGAAATTTAAGTAGAGAAAATGCTGTAGTTAAATGGATTCCTCTGAGAAAGGAGTCTACCTCAGGAATGATTAGCCAGCTTTAATACAAACTGCTGGCTACTAAGGAGAGCTCTGAGATTGAGGGGTGGAAATCTGAATGAGCCAATGGGGGAGAGAGGGATGAACAGAGGGTGGTTGCAAGGAACTATGGGAAATGAAGTTTTGACCTGGCCAGGCTACTGACCCTAATTAAAGGACAGGTGGGTGAGACTACACCCACCATGGGAATTGCTACAATGTCTTTGTTCCTCTTTTCTCCAGCAGTCAGTCACATTGCTGCTTGTGTATTCAGACAGTGATGTCTTTGTTCCCTTTTCTCAGCAGTCAGTCACATTATTGCTTGTGTATTCAGACAGGGATGTCCTTGTGCCTCTTTTTCTCAGCAGTCAGTCACGTTGTTGCTTGTGTATTCAGACAGTGATGTCTTTGTTCCTCTTTTCTCAGCAGTCAGTCACGTTGTTGCTTGTGTATTCAGACAGTGATGTCTTTGTTCCTCTTTTCTCAGCAGGTCAGTGTATTCTTGATGTCTGTTGTATTCAGACAATGATGTCTTTGTTCTTCTTTTTCTCAGCAGTCAGTCCGTTGTTGCTTTGTATTCAGGGCAGTGATGTCTTTGTTCCTCTTTTCAGCAGTCAGTCACGTTGTTGCTTGTGTATTCAGACAGTGATGTCTCGAGTGATGTCTTTTCCTCAGCAGTCAGTCACATTGTTGCTTGTGTATTCAGACAGTGATGTCTTTGTTCCTCTTTTTCTCAGTCACCACGTTGTTGCTTGTGTATTCAGACAGTGATGTCTTTGTTCCTCTTCTCAGCAGTCACATTGTTGCTTTGTGTATTCAGACAGTGATGTCTTTGTTCCTCTTTTCTCAGCAGTCAGTCACGTTGTTGTTTGTGTATTCAGAAGTGATGTCTTTGTTCCTCTTTTTCTCAGCAGTCACGTTGTTGCTTGTGTATTCAGATTTAGTGATGTCTTTGTTCCTCTTTTTCTCAGTCAGTCACGTTGCTGTGTATTCGAACACGCTTTCTGCAGTCAGTCGTTTGTGTATTCAGGCAGTGATGTCTTTGTTCCTCTTTTCCTCAGCAGTCAGTCACGTTTGTTGCTTGTGTATTCAGACAGTGATGTCTTGTTCTTCTTTTCTCAGCAGTCAGACGTTGTTGCTTGTATTCAGACAGTGATGTCTTGTTCCTCTTTTCTCAGCAGTCAGTCACGTTTCTGCTTGTGTATTCAGACAGTGATGTCTTTGTTCTTCTTTTTCTCAGCAGTCAGTCACATTATTGCTTGTATTCAGGCAGTGATGTCTTTGTTCCTCTTTTTTCTCAGCAGTCAGTCACGTTGTTGCTTGTGTATTCACAGACAGTGATGTCATTATTTGTCAAGCAGTCAGTCCAGTTGTTGATGTCCTTGATTCTCTTTTTCTCAGCAGTCATCACATTGCTTGTGTATTCAGACAGTGATGTCTTTTGTTCCTCTTTTTCAGCAGTCACAGTTGTTGCTCAGGCAGTGATGTCTTTGTCAGCAGTCAGTTCAGCTGCCCAGTATTGATGTCTTTGTTCCTCTTTTCTCAGCAGTCACATTTGTTGTTGTGTATTCAGACAGTGATGTCTTTGTTCCTCTTTTCTCAGTCAGTTCACGTTTCTGCTTGTGTATTCAGACAGTGATGTCTTTGTTCCTTTTTCTCAGCAGTCAGTCACGTTGTTGCTTGTGTATTCAGGCAGTGATGTCTTTGTCAGCAGTCAGTCACTGCTTGTGTATCCAGACAGTGATGTTCCTCTTTTCTCGGCAGTCAGTCACGTTGTTGCTTGTGTATTCAGACAGTGATGTCTTTGTTCCTCTTTTCTCAGCAGTGTATTCAGACAGTGCTTGTGTATTGTTCATCTTTTCCTCTTTTCAACAGTCAGTCACATTTCTGTTGTATATTCAGACAGTGATGTCTTTGTTCTTTCTCAGCAGTCAGTCATTTGCTTGTGTATTCAGACAGTGATGTCTTTGTTCTCTCTTTTCAGTCAGTCACGTTGTTGCTTGTGTATTCAGACAGTGATGTCTTTGTTCCTTTTTTCAGCAGTCAGTCACGTTGTTGCTTGTGTATTCAGACAGTGATGTCTTTGTTCCTCGTTTTCCAGTCAGCCACGTTGTTTTTGTATTCAGACAGTGATGTCTTTGTTTCCTCTTTTTCTCAGCAGTCAGTCACGTTGTTGCTTGTGTATTCAGACAGTGATGTCTTTGTTCCTCTTTTCTCAGCAGTCAGTCACGTTGCTGCTTGTGTATTCAGACAGTGAGTGTTCCTCTTTTCAGCAGTCAGTCACGTTGCTGTTTGTATTCAGGCAGGATGTGTATTTAGTCACTTTGTTCCTTTCTCAGCAGTCTTTATTCCTCTTTTCTCAAGTCAGTTTGTTGCTTGTGTATTCAGACAGTGATGTCTTTGTTCCTCTTTCTCCAGCATCACTCAGTATTCAGACAGTGATGTCTTTGTTCCTCGTTTCTCAGTCAGTCATGTTGTTGCTTGTGTATTCAGACAGTGATGTCTTTGTTCCTCTTTTCTCAGCAGTCACTCACTTATTGCTTGTGTATTCAGACAGTGATGTTGTTCCTCTTTTCCAGCAGTGCGTTGTTGCTTGTGTATTCAGACAGTGATGTCTTTGTTCCTCTTTTCTTCAGTCAGTCACGTTGCCATTCAGGGCAGTGATTTGTTCCTCAGCTTTTTCTTGTGTATTCAGCAGTGTCAGCAGTTGTTGTGTATTCAGGCAGTGATGTCTTTGTTCCTCTTTTCTCAGCAGTCAGTCACGTTGTTGTGATGTTTTGTTCCTCTTTTTCTCAGCAGTGATGTTGTTGTTCCAGACAGTGATGTCTTGTTCTCTTTTTCAGCTGCTGCTTGTGTATTCAGACAGTGAGCAGTCTTTTCTCAGCAGTCCAGCCACGTTGTTGCTTTGTATTCAGACAGTGATGTCTTTGTTCCTCTTTTCTCAGCAGTCAGTCACGTTGCTGTTTGTGTATTCGGACAGTGATGTCTTTGTTCCTCTTTTCTCAGCAGTCAGTCACGTTGTTGCTTGTGTATTCAGACAGTGATGTCTTTGTTCTCTTTTTCTCAGCAGTCAGTCACGTTGCTGCTTGTGTATTCGAACAGTGATGTCTTTGTTCCTCTTTTTCTCAGCAGTCACGTTTCTGCTTGTGTATTCAGACACATTGTTGCTGTTTTGTGTATTCAGACAGTGATGTCTTGTCTTCTTTTCTCAGCAGTCAGTCACGTTGTTGCTTGTCTTTGTTATCACGTTGCTGCTTGTATTCAGGCAGGATGTCTTTTGTTCTTTCAGCAGTAGTCACAGTGATGATGTCTTTGTTCTTTTCAGCAGTCAGTCACGTTTCTTGTGTATTTGATGTATCAGGCAGTGATGTCTTTGTGTTCCTCTTCAGCAGTCAGTCGTTGTTGTTTGTGTATTCAGACAGTGATGTCAGTCACGTTGTTGCTTGTGTATTCAGACAGTGATGTCTTTGTTCCTTTTTCAGCAGTATTCAGTGATGTCCTTATTCTTCTTTTCAGCAGCTATTCATTCAGACAGTGATGTTGTTGTTTGTGTATTCAGACAGTGATCAGTCACGTTGTTGTTCAGGCTCTTTGTTCCTTTCAGCAGTCAGTCACGTTGTTGCCAGACAGTGATGTTCGGTTGTTGTTGTTCCTCTTTTTCTCAGCAGTCAGTATTCAGACAGTGATGTCTTTGTTCCTCGTTTCTCAGCAGTCAGCCACGTTGTTGCTTGTGTATTCAGACAGTGATGCCTTTGTTCATTTTCAGCAGTCAGTGCTTGTGTATTCAGGCAGTGATGTCTTTGTTCCTCTTTTCTGTCATCACGTTGTTTGATTTTGTTCTTTCAGCAGTATTCAGACAGTGATGTCTTTGTTCCTCTTTTTTCTCAGTCACGCTTGTATTCACGTGATGTTGCTTCAGTGTGGTGTTTGTGATCAGGCAGTGATACCTTTGTTCTCTTTTTTCTCAGCAGTCACAGTCAGACAGTGACAGCAGTTGCATTGTTGCTTGTGTATTCAGACAGTGATGTTTTTTTTTCAGTCAGTCACGTTTTCTAGTATTCAGCAGTCTCTTCTCAGTCACATTGTTGCTTGTGTATTCAGACAGTGATGTCTTTTGTTCCTTTTTTCTCAGCAGTCACCACGTTGTTGCTTGCTTGTATTCAGCAGACAGTGATGTCTTTGTTCAGACAGTGATGTTCGTTTCTTTCTCAGTCACGCGTTTGCTTGTGTATTCGGACAGTGATGTCTTTGTTCTTCTTTTCAGCAGTCAGTCACGTTGCTGTCAGGCAGTGATGTCTTTGTTCTTTCTCAGCAGTGGTCACGTTGTTTTAGTATTCAGACAGTGATGCCTTTGTTCCTTTTCTCAGCAGTCACATTGTTGCTTGTGTCCAGACAGTGATGTCTTTTAATTTTTCAGCAGTCATCACGTTGTTGCTTTGTGTATTCAGACAGATGTTCTCGGTTCCTTCTCAGCAGTCACATTGTTGCTTGTTGACTTGTGTATTCAGACAGTGATGTTGCTTTGTTCCAGTGATGTTCTTTTCTCAGCAGTCAGTCACGTTGTTGCTTGTGTATTCAGGCAGTGTGTCTTTGTTCCTTTTTCAGCAGCAGTCAGTCACAGTGTTCTTTTCAGCAGAAATAGTCACGTTGTTGCTTTTTGTGATGTTCTCGAGGTTTTTCAGCAGTCAGTATTCAGACAGTGATGTCTTTGTTTCACTCTTCTCAGCAGTCACATTGTTGCTTATTGGCTATTCCGAACAGTCTGATGTCCTTGTTTCTCTTTTCTCAGCAGTCAGTCCGTTGCTGCTTGTGTATTCAGACAGTGATGTCTTTGTTCCTCATTTCTCAGCGGTCACTCACGTTGCTGCTTGTGTATTCAGGCAGTGATGTCTTTGTTTCCTCTTTTCTCAGCAGTCAGTCACGTTGCTGCTTGTGTGATTCAATTGATGTCTTTGTTCCCTCTTTTCTCAACGGTCAGTCCGTTGCTGCTTGTGTATTCAGACAGTGATGTCTTTGTTCCTCTTTTCTCAGCAGTCAGTCCGCGTTTCTGCTTGTGTATTCAGACAGTGATGTCTTTTGTTCTTCTTTCTCAGCAGTCAGTCGCGCTGTTGCTTGTGTATTCAGACGATGATGTCTTTGTTCCTCTTTTTCTCAGCAGTCAGTCGTTGCTGCTTGTGTATTCGAACAAGTGATGTCTTTGTTCCTTTTCTCAGCAGTCAGTCACGTTGTTGCTTGTGTATTCAGACAGTGATGTCTTTGTCAGCAGTCTCACGTTGCTGCTTGTATTCAGCGATGTCTTTGTCATGTTCAGTTGCTTTGTGTATTCAGACAGTGATGTCTTTGTTCCTTTCTCACTTTTTGTTTGTGTATTCAGACAGTGATGTCTTTGTTCCTCTTTTTCTCGGCAGTCAGTTTCTGCTTGTGTATTCAGACAGTGATGTCTTTTGTTCCTTTTTTCAGCAGTCACCACATTGTTGCTTGTGTATTCAGGCAGTGATGTCTTTGTTCCTCGCTTTCCGTCAGCCACTTGTTGCTTGTGTATTCAGCAGTCAGTCAGTCACGTTGTTGCTTGTGTATTCAGACAGTGATGTTCGAGTTCCTCTTTCTCAGCAGTCAGTCATGTTGTTGCTTGTGTATTCAGACAGTGATGTCTTTGTTCCTTTTTCAGCAGTCAGTCACGTTGCTGCTTGTGTATTCAGACATTGATGACCTTTGTTCCTCTTTTCTCAGCAGTCAGTCACTTTGCTGCTTGTGTATTCAGGTGACTCGGTTCCTCTTTTTCTGTATTCAGACAGTGATGTTCGGTTCCTCTTGTGTAGTTGTTTGTGTACAGTGATGCTTTGTTCCTCTTTTTCAGTCACCACGTTGTTTGTGTATTGGATGTCTTTTGTTGTATCTCAGCAGTCAGTGTATTCAGACAGTGATGTTTTGTCTTTTTCTCAGCAGTCAGTCACGTTGTTGCTTGTGTATTCAGACAGTGATGTCTTTTGTTCCTCTTTTTTCTCAGCACCACGTTGTTGCTTGTGTATCCAGACAGTGATGGTGATGCTTGTTCTTGTGTATTCAGGCAGTGATGTCTTTGTTCCTTCTTTTCAGTCAGTCCTTTCAGCAGCTTGCACCAGACAGTGATGTTCGTTCCTTCCAGCGTTGTTGCTTGTGTATTCATCTTGACAGTGATGTCTTTGTGTCCTTTTTTCTCAGCAGTCAGCTCACGTTGTTGCTTGTGCATTCAGACAGATGTCTTTGTTCATCTTTTCTCAGCAGTCACGCTGTTGCTTGTATTCAGTGACTTTTGTTCCTTTCTCCAGTCTCACGTTGTTTGTGTATTCAGACAGTGATGTCGGTTTTGTTCCATTGTTGCTTGTTGTGTATTCGGACAGCAGTCGCACAATACGTTGTTGTTTTTGTGTATCCAGACAGTGATGTCTTTGTTCCTCTTTTCTCAGTCGTCATGTTGTCGTTTGTGTATTCAGACAGTGATGTCTTTTGTCCTCTTTCTCAGCAGTCACCACGCGATGTCTTGTTCCTTTCTGTATTCGTAGGACAGTGATGTCTTTTGTTCGTTGTTGCAGTATTCAGGCAGTGAGTTCCTCTTTCTCAGCTATTGTTGTGTATTCGGACAGTGATGTCTTTGTTCCTCTTTTCTCAGCGCTGTCAGTCACGTTGTTGTTGTGTATTCAGACAGTGATGTCTTGTCTTTTTTCTCAGCAGTCAGTCGCGTTGTTGCTTGTGTATTCAGACAGTGATTCAGACAGTAATGTTCTTGTTCCAGTGATCTTTTTTCCATAGTCAGTCACGTTGTTGCTTGTGTATTCAGGCAGGATGTCTTTGTTCCTTTTCAGCAGTCAGTCACGTTGTTGCTTGTGTATTCAGGCAGTGATGTCTTTGTTCCTCTTTCTCAGTAGTCGTCACATTGTTGCTTGTATTCAGACAGTGATGTCTTGTTCTTTTTTCTCGCAGTCACGTTGCTGTTTCTCAGCAGTCCGGTCACGTTGCTGCTTATTGTATTCAGACAGTGATGTCTTTGTTCCTCTTTCTCAGCAAGTCAGTCACGTTTCTGCTTGTGTATTCAGACAGTGAGTGTCTTTGTTCTTCTTTTTCTCAGCAGTCCAGTCACGTTATTTGCTTGTGTATTCAGACAGTGATGTCTTTATTTCCCTCTTTTCTCAACAGTCAGTCACGTTGCTGCTTATTCAGACAGTGATGTCTTTGTTCCTCTTCTCAGCCAGTCGGTCACATTGCTGCTTGTGTATTCAGACCAGTGATGTCTTTGTTCCCTCTTTTCTCTTATTCAGTCACGTTGCTGCTTGTGTATTCAAGACAGTGATGTCTTTGTTCCTCTTCTCCAACCAGTCACATTGTTGCTTGTGTATTCAGACGGTGATGATACTTGTTCCTCTTTTTTCTCGCTTGATCAGTCCGCGTTGCTGCTTGTGTATTCAGACAGTGCTGATGTCTTTGTTCCTCATTTTCTAAGCGGTCACTCCGTTGCTGCTTGTGTATTCAGGCAGTATTTTTGTTCCTCTTTTCTCAGCGGTCAGTCACGTTGCTGCTTGTGTATTCAGACGGTGATGTCTTTGTTCCTCTTTTCTCAGCAGTCAGTCACGTTGCTGCTTGTGTATTCAGACTTCAGTGATGTCTTTGTTTCCTCTTTTCTCAGCAGTCAGTCGTTTCTGTATTGTATTCAGACAATTGATGTCTTTGTTCTTTCTTTCTCAGCAGTCAGTCACGTTGTTGCTTGTGTATTCAGGCGGTGACCTTTGTTCCTCTTTTCTCAGCGGTCAGTCACGTTGCTGCTTGTGTATTCAGATGATGTCTTTGTTCCTCTTTTCTCAACCCAGTCCGGTCACATTGCTGCTTGTGTATTCGAACGGTGATATCTTTGTTACTCTTTTCTCAGCAGTCCAGTCACGTTGCTGCTTGTGTATTCGAACAGTGATAATGTTTGTTCCTCTTTTCTCAACCCAGTCAGTCACGTTTCTGCTTGACTGTTCGGAGCAGTGATGTCACTTTCGTTTCCTCTTTTTCTCAGCAGTCCAGTCACGTTGTTGCTTGTGTATTCAGACGGTGATGTCTTTGTTCCTCTTTTCTGGCAGTCAGTCCGTTGTTGCTTGTGTATTCGAACAGTGATGTCTTTGTTCCTCTTTCTCAGCAGTCACTCCATTGTTGCTTGTGTATTCAGACAGTGATGTCTTTGTTCTCATCAGTCAGCCACGTTGCTGCTTGTGTATTCAGACAGTGATGTCTTTGTTTCCTCTTTTCTTTCAGCAGTCCAGTCCGCGTTGTTGCTTTATTGCGGG
>JAHFZB010000366.1:0-57735 GCA_036884735.1 Huso huso
GAGAGTACTGGTGTGGAGCTGGACGGGGCAGGAACACGTCTTACTCACAATACAGCCATCCCATCTGGGTAAATGTAACTGGTGAGTAATACAGAATCACCTTCTTTTTCACTAAAGCTTTGCCCTCAGCAGCAGGGGGTGCTGTTTGGTTCTGCTAGAGGTGATTGGGAGCCTCAATCCTCCAGCATTCCTCTAATTCTCAATTTCTAATTCTATTCCTCTCTCTGTCTATTAAGATTGAAGTTTCTCACCTACTCTACCACGCAATAGCTAAAATCAAAGCGATATCTGATCTTATATAGAACACCATGACAAAGCATATCTATTTACAGTAAATGTCCATTTTAAAAAATAATCTCATTGGTCATTTTTCAATACGAAGAAAAAAATGTGTATTGAATTATTTGAGAGTGGGACTTAAACTCATGACTAACACTGTTGTAAGTGAGGACTCAACTCATTATGCTTCATATCTGTGTTTGAATGACTTGCAGATTGTCAATGCAGATATATCTAAGGGTTTAGAACCTAGGGAGGGGAGGGGGCAGGATGCTGTGGGATGTTTCAATGGTGTGTTTATAGCTTGTTCCTGTCTTGACTGAAACTTTTAGTGTTACCTTTACAGGAAGAACGATAAGGAGCCTCTATACTTCAGCACTGCCTCTGTCTCTCTAAGCAGCAGGGGGCTCTGGGGAATCCCAGAGCCCCCTGCTTCACAAACACTAACCTGTCTTCATGTCATCTTTTCGTAGCTCTGTTCTCCAGGGTGACTCTGACAGCATCTCCAGGAGCCACAGTGAAGGAGGGAGAGGCTCTTAACCTGACCTGTGAGGCAGCAATGAACAAAACCCCCCGCCCTGAACTCCACTACACCATTGTGAGAGACTGGGAGCCTGTGACTAACAGCACTGACTCTGCACTCTACAGCATAGCCAGCACTGAGAAGAGCCACACTGGGAGCTACACATGTGCTGTGGAGTCACAGGGAGTGAAGAAGAGCAGCCAGGAGCTACTAGCACACACTCATACTGTACCTTCCTTCCCCCAGCGTCCTGGCACAGCGCTGTTGCTATTGGCTACAGAGTGAGCTTCTCTCCGATTCTTTTCATTGTGTTCACTCTGCTGCTCCTTCAATACTGCAGGATCAAGGTGAGACTCCCAGTCAGTGCACACATTTCACCTGGCCTGTCACAGCACACATGCAGGCTTCTTCTTAAACAGCACAGCCCAGTCTTAGGGATAGTTCATTAAGAAGCCATTATTTCATCATTAAACATGCACAGCTAATTTTACAAAATAAACATTTTGCAAGTTTGTATTTATTTTTGTTAACACAATTATAAGAAAGAAACTGAACAATCTGTATATATTTTTCCAGGTTACCCGTGTCTCGCTGGTGGTAAGTCAAGGTAAGTCAGTATTAGCCAGTATGTGTACAGACAGGGGGCAGCACTCGCTATCTCTACCTGTCATCATCCTTTACAGCACTGAAAATGGAGATGGAAACTTTCTGATTCACTCTTTAAGAATCCCTCTTGCAAACTCTAACAGTGCCCTTCACTTTGTGGCAATAGCCACACACAGTGTTGCAGGAAATGCATCACCTGCTATTCATAATTCTGAATAGCAGAGCCTGGCCAGGCAATGTCTTTTCTTTTTTATTATTAGCTCTTTATTTTCGTTCGCCTTATAGTGTTATTCCTGTCTCTTATTTTTAGAGCTTTTCAGGACATCTATATGTTTCCATTGAATTGGTTTGTTTTACCTGTGTTTTTTTCATTACCCTTTTACTGGGGGTTTTACGGTAATGATTTGTGCTTGCTCCTTTTTTCCCTCCACTAGTCACCTGATGGGGAAGGCCTTGAGTTCCTGTTTCCTGTTTTATGGGTGTGGAGCAGAAGGAAGGAGTAGAAGGGTGTGGTTGTGGCTCACCTTTGTTGGTTAGGATCTTTGGTTGTATTACTATACTTTTTTGTTTTTTCATTATTTTGCAAAATATAGTTTTTTTTTTTCTTTGCAACTATCCTAACAGCGCAGGCTGCATTTTCTTTACCACCAGGTTTTTTCCTGCATTCCTTTTTTGTTTGGGGTTCTGTTTGTTTTTGCCAGTTTTGTTGTTTAAAGGATTTACATCAACTGCATTGCAGATTCACAGAACCAGCACCGGATCAAGAGCAGCCAGGGTGAGATCTTCTTCAATTATTTCTCTACTGATTACACTTTTTTTTCTGAATGGCCATTCATGTGCTTTATTTTGGGATGTTTGCATAGATTTTTTCTGGGACATTGTTTGTTTTTTTGGTGATTTTTACATTGCCTTTATTTTTTTTGTTCGGGACTGTTATTGGGATTTCTTTATTTTTACTACTAGTGACATTCATTGCCTTCCAGTAGTTTTATAGGATGTTGAATAGACAATTTGTGTCCATTTTCCTTTGTAGTAATAAATGTATTTTGATAGCCTCTGTGTGGCCCCCTTTCATAATTATTTTCGCTATAGCAATTGACTGCTGTTGTTAGTCAACTTTGTTATAGAATTGGTGGCCCTGCGGGGGACTCAAACAGAGGTTTATCTAAGAGTTTGTTGAAGGATAGGTCACTTTTGTCTTATTCATATTCACTGGTGTTAATGGGCATAGGTTTTAAACATGTCTCTTACCCTGTCTACCTCCTGCTAGAGAGCTAGGCCTGGTGGTGAGCTATTTGATATATCACCTATTGAACATGTGACTAGGCGAAAACCCAGAGAAGCAGTGGGGGGAATTAACTACTTTATTGAGTGAACTTTATGTTAGCGAAGCCAGAGGAGCCTGAAGGCGTTGACATTGAAGAGCCAGTTTTGGCTGTTGATCGGCAAGTATCTGAGGAATGGGCTAACACTGTGGAGGAGATAACGGAGCAGATTAGGAGCTTGGGGAAGAGTTTAAAATGGCACAAGATAGCAGCATTAATAGAGAGGAGTCACTGCGGCAGTATATTGATACTGGTTTCAGAGAATTGAACAGTATGTAGATAGCGTTGTCCTTCAGCTGGACAAGGCAGTGGTTGACTGCCTTCATAGGCGAGACAAACAGTGGGCCAATACACTGGAGAAACTGGAGAAGAAAATAAACACCTCCAAAGTTATTCTAACAACACCCGTTCTCAACGGTACAGCTCTGAGCCCTCTAGATTGGTGCTGGAAAATTTGGATGTCCTCAAAAATCAAGTGTTCACTCTAAGTCCAAACTCCCTATAAAAATTAACTTCCCAGAGTTTGGGGGAGAAGGAAGACATGGATGCTGTGGGATACATAGATCTCTGTGAGGAGTTTTAGCATTGCAACCATTGGCTGATAATGAAATAATGGCCACATTATCATCAGTTTTAAAGGGTTCTGCTAAGAGCTGGTGGATGGCAGAGCGGCAAGGAATTTGTACTTGGCTGGATTTTAAAAGTGCTTTCTTAAAGGCTTTTTTCTCCCAGTGGATTTCCCTAACCACGGTGGAAGATAAATTACGGGACCAGTGCAAGCACCAGGGGAGAGCATAAGAGATTTTGCCTATGACTACCATGCCCTGTGTCTCAGGTGGAAGCCTGACATTTCTGAAACAGAGGTGATACGAAGAATACTGAATAGCTGCTATCCAAAGCTAGCAAGCTGTCATGGGGAACAGTGATTTCGGTGTCAGAACTGGTTCGGGTCAGCACCATGATAGAGAGAGACTGGAACATGCAAAAGGATTACTGGGCCAAGGTAAACAGCAAGTCCTCCACTGATCGCGCAGAGAAAAGAAAGGAATTAAGGGGGGCTTCAAGGAAACCAGCAGAGGTGAGTGTGTTGCAAAATGTCCGCCAGTTTATAACCACCTCACCTAGCCAATCCGGACTTACATTGTTGGTTGTGAAGATTGGAGGAGAGATGTACACATCCCTGCGTTGCTGGACACTGGTTGCACTTTTACTCTGATTAGAAACAAGCTCTGGAAAGAGATTCAAAGGCCCAGTGACTCTGTGATGCTGTGTAGCGAGCAAGCGTTTGTGTTGGCTGATGGACAGACTCACTCATCTCTGGGGAAGACCTGGCTCACATATGACTTTCACGGTGAGATTTGGGTCATAGACACCTATATCATGGCTGACGAACACCTGGCTTTCCCTTTGATACTGGGACTTGACTTTTTAGGTAAAACAAATACCCAAATTGATATGAGAGGAAAACAATATGGAGTAAAAGGACCAAAGGGGTATAGCTTTTATCCATTTTTACCTAAAGTAGAGTGGGGGGCAGTCTGGAATATTGAAAAAAAGGCTGAATCACCATCTGTTATGCTCTACATGGCTGTCCAGAAGAAGACGGTGACTACTGCTGGTTTTACCCCACTGATGGATGAGGAGGCAGTTGCGGATCCCAGTGTCATAGGGCTACGTCAGGATCTTCGGCAACTCATGGAGGAGTGGCCCTCTGTGTGCACCTCACAACTGGGTAAGACTACAGTGTGTACCCACAACATTTATACAACGGACGAGATGCCAGTGAGATGTAGGGCTTATCGAGCATCACCTCAAAAGAAGGCCCTGATTCAAGAACATCTTAGACAGATGGATGAGGACCGGGTTATTGAACCATCTTCCTCGGATTGGTCAGCCCGGTAGTCCTCATTAAGAAGTGTGATGGATCCTATCGTTTCTGCGTGGACTACCGACAGCTAAACAAGAAAACCCAGTTTGACGCCTATCCCATGCCTCACATCCATGAGATTCTGGAGTCCCTCAATGGAGCTGTGGTATTTAGCTCATTAGACCTGCGCTCTGGATACTGGCAGGTAGCGATGGATGCAGATAGCAAAGGAAGACTGCTTTTGCCCTCCCTTTGGTCTGTTCCAATTCAAAGTGATGCCATTCGGGCTCAAGAATGCGGCTGCAACATTTCAGCGGTTGATGGAGCAGGTGCTGGGAGGGCTGAGAGGACGTTGCTGTTTTGTGTATATTGATGACATCATCATTTATTCACCCACGGAAGCCGGCATCTGGAGGACCTCAAACTGGTCTTTCAGAAATTACATCAAGCCCGCCTCACCTTGAATTTGTCCAAGTGCAAGTTTTTTTTAAAACCACCTTGAAGTTTCTGGGGCATGTGGTGACCAAGGATGGAGTGGCTGTTGACTCCAGAGAAGTCAAGAGCTATCCAGGAATACCCAACTCCCACCAACCTTAAGGAGATTCAGCGCTTCCTTGGAGTGGTTGGATGGTATCATAAGTTTATTCCTCGGTTTGCGGATATCGCAGCATCCCTCAACCACCTGAAGAAAAAAAAAGAGGTAAAATGGGAGTGGACAACTGAGTGCCAAAACAGCCTGGAACAACTTAAGAAAGCTCTACAAGCTCCGCCTGTGCTGGCACCCTGATCTTTCCAGAACCTTCACGGTTTACACGGATGCCAGTGAAGTCGGGCTGGGAGCTGTTCTTGCACAGATGGGTGAGGAGGGGAACACGTAATAGCATATGCTTCCAGAGTTCTCAACAAGGCCGAAAGAAATTATTCCACATCAGAGAAGGAATGTCTGGCAGTAGTGTGGGCAGTGGAGAAATGGCGGCATTTTCTGGAAGGCGTCCCGTTTGACGTGGTCACTGACCATGCTGCATTAGCATGGGCTTTCAATACCCCTAAGACATCCTCTCGTTTAACTCGCTGGACATTGAGGCTTCAGCAATTCACCTTCACCGTTTTGTACAGAAAGGGTAGCCTTAATGTGGTCCCTGATGCACTGTCCCGGGCTCCAATCTCGACAGATGTGGAGGCATCGGTATGTGTGAGCCAAGGGAGGAGTTATAGCTCAGACCTGCCGGCTTCCCTTGATGAAGTGGCTGAAGCCCAATCCAGAGACCCCATGATCTCCCGTGTACTTGAAGATCTGAAGACGTCGACTCCGGTGGCAACTAACAGAATTACTTTTATGTTACAACAGGGTTTAGTCTATCGTAGGGTTCCCATACCAGACGAAGGTTTTCGATTTCAGTTGGTTGTGCCAACGACACTTACCTCTTCTTTTCTCTATTACTACCACAACAATCTGGGGGGGGACACCTAGGTCAGTATAAAACTCTACTGAGGATATTGGAAGTTGCTTGGTGGCCATCCATCCGCAAAGACACTTGGAGGCACGTAAAGGAGTGTGGCATATGTCAGAGATATAAGCCCACAAACAGAAAACCTGCTGGATTGTTGCAACCTACTACTGTCCAGGAGCCAGGAGAGAAGCTGGGATTGACTTAATGGGCCCTTTTCCCCGAAGCAAGAAAGGACACGTCTACCTTTTAGTGGTAATAGACTACTTTTCTAAATGGGTGGAAATGTTCCCATTAAGAAACAGCAAGACGCCGAGTATCGCTAGAATACTTACCCAGGAGATTTTCACTCGATGGGGTACCCCCCAATACCTTGTGTCTGACAGAGGTCCCCAGTTCACCAGCCAGCTGATTGAGGAGATCTGCAAGTCCTGGGGGGTCATCCGTAAATTAACCACTGCTTACCACCCACAGGCAAATCTCACCGAGAGAGCGAATCGTACTATCAAAACCATGATTGCCTCCTTTGTGGGAGAGAATCATAAGCAGTGGGATGAATGGCTACCCGAGTTCCGTTTTGCCATAAATACCGCCAGGCAGGAAACCACTGGTTTGTCTCCAGCTGAAGTGGGCGTGAGGGCGCACCCCAAGGGGCCCTCTGGATCGATTAATTGCAGTGGCTCCCTCTCCGGGTTCTCAGCAGTATTCCCTGTTAGAACGGCAGCACAATCTACTCAGGGAAGTTCGACATAGGGTTAGCCTTGCCCAAAAACGCCAGGCTAAAAACTATAATCTCCATAGGAGAGATGTTCAATTGGAAGAAGGGACATTGGTTTGGGTTCGAACACACCCATTGTCTGATGCCCTTGCCAATTTCTCTGCCAAGCTAGCACCAAAATGGTCAGGGCCTGCCAAAATTATTAAAAAGCTGGGTCCTGTCAATTACCAGGTACAGTGGACAGACCAGAAACAGAGGGTTGACACAGTGCATGTGGTCAATCTGAAGCCATATTTTGAGCTAAACCCTGGTACCTCCGGTTGGGGGGGGGGACTATGTGGCAATAGCCACACACAGTGTTGCAGGAAATGCATCACCTGCTATTCATAATTCTGAATAGCAGAGCCTGGCCAGGCAATGTCTTTTCTTTTTTATTATTAGCTCTTTATTTTCGTTCGCCTTATAGTGTTATTCCTGTCTCTTATTTTTAGAGCTTTTCAGGACATCTATATGTTTCCATTGAATTGGTTTGTTTTACCTGTGTTTTTTCATTACCCTTTTACTGGGGGTTTTACGGTAATGATTTGTGCTTGCTCCTTTTTTCCCTCCACTAGTCACCTGATGGGGGAAGGCCTTGAGTTCCTGTTTCCTGTTTTATGGGTGTGGAGCAGAAGGAAGGAGTAGAAGGGTGTGGTTGTGGCTCACCTTTGTTGGTTAGGATCTTTGGTTGTATTACTATACTTTTTTGTTTTTTCATTATTTTGCAAAATATAGTTTTTGTTTTTCTCTTTGCAACTATCCTAACAGCGCAGGCTGCATTTTCTTTACCACCAGGTTTTTTCCTGCATTCCTTTTTTGTTTGGGGTTCTGTTTGTTTTTGCCAGTTTTGTTGTTTAAAGGATTTACATCAACTGCATTGCAGATTCACAGAACCAGCACCGGATCAAGAGCAGCCAGGGTGAGATCTTCTTCAATTATTTCTCTACTGGATTACACTTTTTTTTTCTGAATGGCCATTCATGTGCTTTATTTTTGGGATGTTTGCATAGGATTTTTCTGGGACATTGTTTGTTTTTTTGGTGATTTTTACATTGCCTTTATTGTTTTTTTGTTCGGGACTGTTATTGGGATTTCTTTATTTTTTACTACTAGTGACATTCATTGCCTTCCAGTAGTTTTCTATAGGATGTTGAATAGACAATTTGTGTCCATTTTCCTTTGTAGTAATAAATGTATTTTTGATAGCCTCTGTGTGGCCCCCCTTTCATAATTATTTTCGCTATAGCAATTGACTGCTGTTGTTAGTCAACTTTGTTATAACTTAGACCTGTGTCCTAAGATGCTGTGTTGGGCTCATGTGGTTTGTTGCTGGTTTCCGGATCATAAAGATCTACTGTTTTGAGATATTGGATTCATAATAATTATTCTTTGATTCTTCAATCTAGAGTATTAACAATAACCCTTTGTCAGTAATGTCAGAAAGCTGCTGCCTCCACACAGTGTCTTTACAGTTGATACACAGCTGCTCCTTACCCTGAAATGCACTCTCTGATTTCAATGGACTTGATTACTCTGAAGCCTAGAAGTGTCATCATCCTTTAAAGCTTTTGTTACTGCTGCAGTTAAACTCTGAGCCCTCCTTGTGTGTCTCTGACATCTGTCTCAGGAAAACCTCGGATCAGGATCAGGAGCAGTCAGCAGAGGGATTTGAGCTCTCCAGCCGTGTGCAGCACACTGGAGTGGAACTGGAATAGTGCTGCATTACCATAGACTGGAGTGAAACTGGACTAGTGCTGCATTACCATAGACTGGAGTGGAACTGGAATAGTGCTGCATTACCATAGACTGGAGTATATTGTAATGATTGATTACTTGTTGACTAATTATTTGATTTATTCGATTGATTGCATTGTTTAACTTTATGAAGTTAAACAATGAATATTTGTAAGATATTCTGTAATCAATAAACTGCTTTACTGATGTTTTATATTATTATTAATGACACACTTTCAACATTAATATTTGTTTATTTAGCAGACACCTTTATCCAAGGCGACTTACAGAGACAAGGGTGTGTGAACTATGCATCAGCTGCAGAGTCACTTACAACTACGTCTCACCCGAAAGTCGGAGCACAAGGAGGTTAAATGACTTGCTCAGGGTCACACAATGAGTCAGTGGCTGAGGTGGGATTTGAACCGGGGACCTCCTGGTTACAAGCCCTTTTCTTTAACCACTGGACCGCACAGCCTCCTCTATTGTATTTGAACTCAAAGTATTGCGATTTGAGGCAACAAACAATAAATGTTATAGACATTAATGGTTAATTCTGAAATAATATGTTTCCTTGTCATTGGAAGGGGAGTGTTGTATTAAATAAAGTAACCCTTTGTTTATGTACAGTATTAGATTTGACAGTAGCTCTGTAATCCAGCACACTGTATAATCCTGGCCCAAGCAATGCTTGACTGGACAGGTTTTACTGTAACATTAATGTATGGAACCAGGCTTCAGGCATTAGGACCATGGTGAGCATTCCGTCAGTCTGTTTCCCTCAGTGCTCATGCATTGTGGGAAGGATATTCAGGGACCTCTGGACACTTTTAGGGTTGCATTATCTTATAGGCAGCCAGATAATGATAAGAATTATTAACTGAATGTATTAACTCCATGTATTATTGTTTAAGCCTATGATAAAGCAACACATTTACACTGCAGCTAATAAGGTAGTACCCAGTATTAACATGGTTATATGCTATTTGTATAGAACTCAAAGCCCATTGTACACCTTCTTTACGGGAAAATCCCAAATCAGTAAAGACAGTTTTTATTTATTTTTTTGCAAATATGTCTTTGTCAGATTGCACTGATTTGCACTGGAACAACAGCTGAGTAAACTCAAACTCAACAAACCTTAACAATACTGGAGTGATTACAATAAGAACCACTCTGAATGACTGTAGAAATCAAACTCAACACACCTTAACAATACTGGAGTGATTACAATAAGAACCACTCTGAATGACTGCAGACATCAAACTCAACACAATACCTTAACAATACTGGAATGATTACAATAAGAACCACTCTGAATGACTGCAGAAATCAAACTCAACACACCTTAACAATACTGGAGTGATTACAATAAGAACCACTCTGAATGACTGTAGAAATCAAACTCAACACACCTTAACAATACTGGAGTGATTACAATAAGAACCACTCTGAATGACTGCAGAAATCAAACTCAACACACCTTAACAATACTGGCGTGATTACAATAAGAACCACTCTGAATGACTGTAGAAATCAAACTCAACACACCTTAACAATACTGGAGTGATGCAATAAGAACCACTCTGAATGACTGTAGAAATCAAACTCAACACACCTTAACAATACTGGAGTGATTACAATAAGAACCACTCTGAATGACTGCAGAAATCAAACTCAACACACCTTAACAATACTGGAGTGATTACAATAAGAACCACTCTGAATGACTGCAGAAATCAAACTCAACACACCTTAACAATACTGGAGTGATTACAATAAGAACCACTCTGAATGACTGCAGAAATCAAACTCAACACACCTTAACAATACTGGAGTGATTACAATAAGAACCACTCTGAATGACTGCAGAAATCAAACTCAACACACCTTAACAATACTGGAGTGATTACAATAAGAACCACTCTGAATGACTGCAGAAATCAAACTCAACACACCTTAACAATACTGGAGTGATTACAATAAGAACCACTCTGAATGACTGCAGAAATCAAACTCAACACACCTTAACAATACTGGAGTGATTACAATAAGAACCACTCTGAATGACTGCAGGAAATCAAACTCAACACACCTTAACAATACTGGAGTGATTACAATAAGAACCACTCTGAATGACTGCAGGAAATCAAACTCAACACACCTTAACAATACTGGAGTGATTACAATAAGAACCACTCTGAATGACTGCAGAAATCAAACTCAAGACACCTTAACAATACTGGAGTGATTACAATAAGAACCACTCTGAATGACTGCAGAAATCAAACTCAACACACCTTAACAATACTGGAGTGATTACAATAAGAACCACTCTGAATGACTGTAGAAATCAAACTCAACACACCTTAACAATACTGGAGTGATTACAATAAGAACCACTCTGAATGACTGCAGGAAATCAAACTCAACACACCTTGAACAATACTGGAGTGATTACTCAACAAGAACCACTCTGAATGACTGCAGAAATCAAACTCAACACACCTTAACAATACTGGAGTGATTACAATAAGAACCACTCTGAATGACTGCAGGAAATCAAACTCAACACACCTTAACAATACTGGAGTGATTACAATAAGAACCACTCTGAATGACTGCAGGAAATCAAACTCAACACACCTTAACAATACTGGAGTGATTACAATAAGAACCACTCTGAATGACTGCAGAAATCAAACTCAACACACCTTAACAATACTGGAGTGATTACAATAAGAACCACTCTGAATGACTGCAGAAATCAAACTCAACACACCTTAACAATACTGGAGTGATTACAATAAGAACCACTCTGAATGACTGCAGGAAATCAAACTCAACACACCTTAACAATACTGGAGTGATTACAATAAGAACCACTCTGAATGACTGCAGAAATCAAACTCAACACACCTTAACAATACTGGAGTGATTACAATAAGAACCACTCTGAATGACTGCAGGAAATCAGAAAAGAAAATGTCACTTAAAGCTGCTGATGATGAATGAAAATATCATTTGAGGTGTCTGCACAACTGGCAGGGAAATTTGTGTTCTTTATGTGCCCGCTAGGGGGAGCTGCACCTACAGAAAAGAGACCGGCAGAGTCTGGGCATTTAACCCAGAAAAAAGAAAAAAGTAATGTGTAACAATACCATCGTTAATAATAACAAGAATGAATAATAAAAAATACAAATACAGTGCATTGCAGGGGAAGACCCCACAGTCATTGTGGAAATAAACACATCGATTCTTTAAAAAAAGCCCCTTTGTTTTGCCATTGCTTATCCACTCTGATGTCTTGGAGCAGCTGAACCAACATGCCTGTCCTTGCTGCTGTGCACCGGCTCCATGTGCAGCACTATCATGCCTGTCCTTGTCCTGTGCACACGGCTCCATGTGCAGCACTATCATGCCTGTCCTTGCTGCTGTGCACCGGCTCCATGTGCAGCACTATCATGCCTGTCCTTGCTGCTGTGCACCGGCTCCATGTGCAGCACCATCATGCCTGTCCTTGCTGCTGTGCACCTGCTCCATGTGCAGCACTATCATGCCTGTCCTTGCTGCTGCACCTGCTCCATGTGCAGCACTATCATGCCTGTCCTGCTGCTGTGCACCTGCTCCATGTGCAGTACTATCATGCCTGTCCTTGCTGCTGTGCACCTGCTCCATGTGCAGCACTATCATGCCTGTCCTTGCTGCTGTGCACCTGCTCCATGTGCAGCACCATCATGCCTGTCCTGCTGCTGTGCACCTGCTCCATGTGCAGCACTATCATGCCTGTCCTTGCTGCTGTGCACGGCTCCATGTGCAGCACTATCATGCCTGTCCTTGCTGCTGTGCACCTGCTCCATGTGCAGCACTATCATGCCTTGCTGCTGTGGCACTGGCTCCATGTGCAGCACTATCATGCCTGTCCTTGCTGCTGTGGCACTGGCTCCATGTGCAGCATTATCATGCCTGTCCAATGCTGTTAGGTCTGTCCTCATTGCTGGTAGACTGTTTGCAATGGTGCTGCTCCCATAGCTTTATAGAGCTGCAAGTAACATGTGTTTCTGTAAAAGCTGCACATGTGATTGGAAGTGCAAAACAGGACACATGATGTTGCTAGCAATTTAAAGTCCATTTAAAGGTCACTTTAAATACCATTAAACCTGTTTCCAACTGATTCAGAGAGGGAGAACGTTTATAAACAGCCTTAAAAGAACAGTCCTTAAGTACTTAAACAACCCAGTTCACAACCATGCAGTATAGAAGACCCTCACCTTGTAAATAATTGTGGTATTTGTTCAAAATCAATAGTTTTAGTGGATTATACGTTACCCAAATGCAATGTGATAAGACTATAGGAGGCTATAATAAAAGTTCGGAGACATTTCTAAATTGTTTCCATGGTATGCTACAGCAGTAAACTAGCATGCCTTGTATGTCTTGAGGAAGTCTGCTTCACTCTCCGCTCACAGACACTGCACACAGGCACAGAGCGCGCACAACTCAACCTGCCCGCTGCCGCCAAGCGCTGGGGAGGAGCAAGCTCGTGTCTCTGAGCGCTGGGGAGGAGCGAGCTTGTGTCTCTGAGCGCTGGGGAGGAGCGAACTCATGCATATGAGTGCTGTGGGGAAGTGAGCTCATGTCTCTGAGCGCTGGGGAGTAGCAAGCTTGTGTCTCTGAGCGCT
Source organism: Huso huso (assembly GCA_036884735.1). Taxonomy (NCBI): domain Eukaryota; kingdom Metazoa; phylum Chordata; class Actinopteri; order Acipenseriformes; family Acipenseridae; genus Huso; species Huso huso. The sequence continues at coordinate 13,222 of JAHFZB010000366.1, forward strand.
GGGGAGGAGCGAGCTCGTGTCTCTGAGCGATGGGGAGGAGCGAGCTCGTGTCACTGAGCGCTGGGGAGGAGCGGGCTTGTATCTTTGAGCACTGGGGAGGAGCAAGCTCGTGTCTCTGAGCGCTGGGGAGGAGCGAGCTCGTGTCTCTGAGCGCTTGGGAGGAGCGAGCTCGTGTCTCTGAGCGCTGGGGAGGAGCGAGCTTGTGTCTCTGAATGCTGGGGAGGAGTGAGCTTGTGTCTCTGAATGCTGGGGAGGAGCAAGCTTGTGTCTCTGAGAGCTGGGGAGGAGGGAGCTCGTGTCTCTGAGCGCTGGGGAGGAGCGAGCTTGTGTCTCTGAGTGCTGGGGAGGAGCGAGCTCGTGTCTCTGAGCGCTGGGGAGGAGCGAGCTCGTGTCTCTGAGCGCTGGGGAGGAGCGAGCTTGTGTCTCTGAACGCTGGGGAGGAGCAAGCTCGTGTCTCTGAGAGCTGGGGAGGAGGGAGCTCGTGTCTCTGAGTGCTGGGGAGGAGCGAGCTTGTGTCTCTGAACGCTGGGGAGGAGCAAGCTCGTGTCTCTGAGAGCTGGGGAGGAGCGAGCTTGTGTCTCTGAACACTGGGGAGGAGCAAGCTTGTGCCGCTCAGAGCTGGGTAGGAGCGAGCTCGTGCCGCTGAGCACTGGGGAGTATCGAGCTCGTGTCTCTGAGCACTGGGAGGAGTGAGTGTGTGCCGCCGAGCGCTGGGGAGGAGCGAGCTCGTGTCTCAGAGTGCTGGTGAGGAGCGAGCTCGTGTCTCTGAGAGATGTGGAGGAGCGAGCTTGTGCCGCTCAGCGCTGGATAGGAGCAAGCTCGTGCCGCTGAATGCTGGGGAGAAGGGAGCTCGTGTCTCTGAGTGTTGCGGAGGAGTGAGCGTCTGCTGCCGAGTGCTGGGGAGGAGCGAGCTCGTGTCTCAGAGTGCTGGTGAGGAGCGAGCTCGTGTCTCTGAGAGATGTGGAGGAGCGAGCTTGTGCCGCTCAAAGCTGGATAGGGAGCAAGCTCGTGCCGCTGAATGCTGGGGAGAAGGGAGCCTGTGTCTCTGAGTGTTGGAGGAGTGGCGTCTGCTGGTGGGGGAGGAGCGAGCTCGTGTCTCTGAGTGCTGGGGAGGAGCGAGCTCTGTGTCTCTGAACGCTAGGGAGGAGGGAGCTCATGTCTCTGGCGTTGGGGAGGAGGAGTCTGCCTAAGCTGGGGAGGAGCGAGCTCGTGTCTCTGAGAGATGGGGAGGAGCGAGCTTGTGCGCTCAGAGCTGGGTAGGGAGCTGGTGCCTGTCATCACTGAGCACTGGGGAGGGAAGAGCTCGTGTCTCTGAGCACTGGGAGGTGAGTGTGTGCCGCCGAGCGCTGGGGAGGAGCGAGCTCATGTCTCTGAGTGCTGGGGAGGAGCGAGCTCGTGTCTCTGAACGCTAGGGAGGAGGGAGCTCATGTCTCTGAGCGCTGGGGAGGGGGTGAGCTGCCTGCCAAGCGCTGGGGGAGGGAGCTCGTGTCTCTGAACTGGGGGAGGAGCGAGCTCGTGTCTCTGAGGGCTGGGGAGGAGCGAGATCATGTCTCTGAGAGCTGGGGAGGAGCGAGCTCGTGCTGCTCAGCGCTGGGGAGGAGCGAGCTCGTGCCGCTGAGCGCTGGGGAGTAAGCGAGCTCGTGTCTCTGAGCACTGGGAGGAGTGAGTGTGCCGCGGAGCGCTGGGGAGGAGCGAGCTCGTGTCTCAGAGTGCTGGTGAGGAGCGAGCTCGTGTCTCTGAGAGATGTGGAGGAGTTTAGCTTGTGCCGCTCAGCTGGATAGAGCAAGCTCGTGCCGCTGAATGCTGGGGAGAAGGGAGCCGTGTCTCTGAGTGTTGGAGGAGGAGGAGCGTCTGCTGCCGAGTGCTGGGAGGAGCGAGCTCGTGTCTCAGAGTGCTGGTGAGGCGAGCTGTGTCTCTGAGAGATGTGGAGGAGGAGCTTGTGCCGCCAGCTGGATAGGAGCAAGCTCGTGCCGCTGAATGCTGGGGAGAAGGGAGCTCGTGTCTCTGAGTGTTGCGGAGGAGTGAGCGTCTGCTGCCGAGTGCTGGGGAGGAGCGAGCTCGTGTCTCTGAGTGCTGGGGAGGAGCGAGCTCGTGTCTCTGAACGCTAGGGAGGAGGGAGCTCATGTCTCTGAGCGTTGGGGAGGAGTGAGCGTCTGCCGCCAAGCGCTGGGGAGGAGCGAGCTCGTGTCCTGAGAGATGGGAGGGAGCGAGCTTGTGCCGCCAGAGCTGGGTAGGAGCGAGCCGTGCCGCTGAGCACTGGGGAGTAGCGAGCTCATGTCTCTGAGCACTGGGAGGAGTGAGGTGTGCCGCCGAGCGGAGGGGGAGGAGCGAGCTCATGTCTCTGAGTGCTGGGAGGAGCGAGCCTGTGTCTCTGAACGCTAGGGAGGAGGGCTCATGTCTCTGAGCGTTGGGGAGGAGGAGCGCCTGCCGCCAAGCGCTGGGGAGGAGCGAGCTCGTGTCCTGAACGCTGGGGAGGAGCGAGCTCATGTCTCTGAGGGCTGGGAGGAGCGAGATCATGTCTCTGAGAGCTGGGGAGGAGCGAGCTGTGCTGCTCAGCTGGGTAGGAGCGAGCTCGTGCCGCTGAGAGCTGGGGAGTAGCGAGCTCGTGTCTCTGAGCGCTGGGGAGGAGTGAGTGTGTGCTGCCGAGCGCTGGGGAGGAGCGAGCTCATGTCTCTGAACGCTGGGGAGGAGGGAGCTCATGTCTCTGAGCGTTGGGGAGGAGTGAGCGTCTGCCGCCAAGCGCTGGGGAGGAGCGAGCTCGTGTCTCTGAACGCTGGGGAGGAGCGAGCTCATGTCTCTGAGGGCTGGGGAGGAACGAGATCATGTCCCTGAGAGCTGGGGAGGAGCGAAGCTTGTGCTGCTCTGGCGCTGGGTAGGAGCGAGCCGTGCCGCTGAGAGCTGGGAGTAGCGAGCCTTCGTGTCTCTGAGCTGCCTGGGAGGTGAGTGTGCTGCCCGGGCGCTGGGGAGAGCGAGCTCATGTCTCTGAGCACTGGGGAGGAGCGAGCTCGTGTCTCTGAGGGTTTGGGAGAAGCGACCTTGTGCTGCTGAGCGCTGGGGAGGAACGATCTTGTTTCTCTGAGCGCTGGGGAGGAGCGAGCTCATGTCTTTGAGCGCTGGGGAGGAGGGAGCGAGTGTCTCTGAGCGCTGGGGAGGAGGGAGCTCGTGTCTTCATCTAGACAATGTGGGGAAGCTATAAAAAGGCTAACAAGATGCTCGGATATATTGAAGTGTTGAATTTAAATCAAGGGAAGTAATGTTAAAACTCTACAATACATTAGTAAGACCTCACCTAGAATATTGTGTTCAGTTCTGGTCACCTCGTTACAAAAAAAGGATATTGCTGCTCTAGAAAGAGTGCAAAAGAAGAGCAACCAGAATTATCCCAGGTTTAAAAGGCATGTCATATGCAGACAGGCTAAAAGAATTGAATCTATTCAGTCTTGAACAAAGAAGACTACCTGTGGCGATCTGATTCAAACATTCAAAATCCTAAAAGGTATAGACAATGTCAACCCGGGGACTTCTTTGACTTGAAAAAAAAAAGAAAAAAGGACCAGGGGTCATAAATGGAGATTAGATAAAGGGGCATTCAGAACAGAAAATAGGAGGCACTTTTTTACACAGAGAATTGTGAGGGTCTGGAACCAACTCCCCAGTAATGTTGTTGAAGCTGACACCCTGGGATCCTTCAAGAAGCTGCTTGATGAGATTCTGGGATCAATAAGCTACTAACAACCAAACGAGCAAGATGGGCTGAATGGCCTCCTCTCGTTTGTAAACTTTCTTATGTTCTTATGTTCTTATGTCTCTGAGCGCTGGGGAGGAGCGAGCTCGTGTCTCTGAGAACTGGGGATGAGCGAGCTCGTGTCTCTGAGGGCTTGGGAGGAGCGACCTCGTGCTGCTGAGCGCTGGGGAGGAGCGATCTCGTTTCTCTGATCGCTGGGGAGGAGCGAGCTGTGTGTCTGAGGCTGGGGAGGAGCTGGAGTGTCTCTGAGGGCTTGGGAGGAGCGACCTGTGCTTCTGAGCGCTGGGAGGTTTGAGCTGGTTTCTCTGAGCTGGGGAGGGAGGCGAGCTGGGTGTCTCTGAGGCTCTGGGGAGGAGCGAGCTGGTGTCACTGACATTTGGGGAGTGCGTGCTCCTGTCTCTGAGCTGGGGAGGAGCTGAGCCTTCCCAGATGGGGAGGAAGCCTTGACTCGTTTCTCTGATGGCTGAGGAGGAGCTGGTGTCTCTGAGCTGGGGAGGGGAGCTGACCTCGTGCCCTGAGGGTTTGGGTGGCGACCTGGGTGCCTGAGCTGGGAGGGCTTGCCAGTTTCTCTGGCTGGGGAGGAGCGAGCCTGGCCTGGACCTGCTTTGGGAGGGCAGGAGCCTAGGAATCTCTTGGCTGGGGGAGGAGCGAGCTTGTGTCTCCGAACAGCTGGGGAACAGCTGGGCTGGGTGTCTCTGAGAGCTGGGGATGCAGCAGAGCTCGTGCAGCTCAGTGCTGGGAGGGGCAGCTGTGCTCGTGCAGCTCAACGCTGGGAGATCGAGCCTGTGCCCTCTGAGTAGAGGGGGGAGCAAGCTAGTGCCCTTGCTGGGGGGAGAGGGTGCATGTGTCGCTGTGCTCGGAGGAGGAGAGAGCTCGTGTCTCTGAGCACTGGGGAGGATCGAGCTCGTGTGTCTCTGAGCGCTGGGGAGGAGCGAGCTCGTGCCGCTGAGCGCGGGGGATTCGAATTTGTGTCTCTTAGCGCTGAGGAGGAGCGAGCTCGTGTTTCTGAACGCTGGGTAGGAGCGAGCTCGTGCAGCTGAGCTCAGGGGAGGAGAGAGAGCTTGTGCCGCTGAGCTCTGGGGAATAGCGAGCTCTTGTCTCTGAGCACTGGGGAGGAGCGAGCTCATGTCTCTGAGTGCTGGGGAAGAGCTAGCTCGTGTCTCTGTGAGCTGGGGTGGAGGGAGCTCGTTTCTCTGAGTGCTGGGATTGTGATAGCTCATGTCTCTGAGCGCTGGGGAGGAGTGAACGTGTGCCGCTGAGCGCTGGGGAGGGGCGAGCTTGTGTCTATGAGCGCTGGGGAGGAGCGACCTCGTGTCTCTGAAGCTAGGGAGGCGAGCTCGTGTCTCTGAGCTGGGGGGGAGCGGCTGTGTTTCTTAGTGCTGGGGAGGAGCGAGCCCATGTCTGTGAGCACGCTGGGGAGAGTGGCGTCTGCCGCCCGGCTGGGGAGGAGCTAACTCTGTCTCCCTGAGGATGGGTAGGAGGGAGCTCGTGCCGCTCAGCGCTGGGTGAGAAGCGCCTCGTTCGCTGAGCGCTGGGGAGGAGCGAGCTCGTGTCTTCGAGCAGCTGGGGAGGAGAGAGCTGTCTCCTGAGCAGCTAAGGTGGAGGAATTCGTGTCGCTCCAGCACTGGGGAGGAGCGAGCTGGTGTCTGTGAGCGCTGGGGAGGATGAGCTCATGTCTCTGAGCGCTGGGGAGGAGCGAGCTCGTGTCTCTGAGCACTGGGGAGGAGCGAGCTTGTGTCTCTGAGCGCTGGGGAGGAGGGGCTCGTGCCGCTCAGCTGGGGTAGGGAGCGAGGCTCGTGCCGCTGAGCTGGGGGAGGAAGCGAGCTGTGTGTCTCGAACAGCTGGGGGGAGGAGAGAGCTCGTGTCTCTGAACGCTAAGGTGGAGGGAATTCGTGTCGCTCAGCACTGGGGAGGAGCGAGCTGGTGTCTCTGAGCGCTGGGGAGGAGCGAGCTGTTGTCTCTGAGCGCTGGGAAGGAGCTAGCTAGCCTCCTCCTGAGATCTGGGGAGGAGCGAGTCTGTGTCCCTGAGCACTGGGGAGGTGAGAGCTTGTGTCTCTGAGCGGTTGGGAGGAGCAAACTTGTTCATGAGCTGTGGAGGAGCGAGCTCGTGTCTCTGGCTGAGGGCTGGGAGGAGCGAGCTTGTGCCGCTTAGCTGGGGGAGGAGTGAGCTTGTGTCTATGAGAGCTGGGGAGGAACTAACTAATGCCGCTGAATGCTGGGGAGGGAGAGCTTGTGTCTCTGTATGCTGGGAGAGAGCTTGTGTCTCTGAGCAGCTGGGGTGGAGCGACCTTGTGCTGCCCTGGAGCTGGGGAGTAGAGAGCTTGTGTCCCCTCAGCTGGGGAGGAGTTATCGTGTCCCTGGCGCGGAGGGGAGGGAGGCGTGCTGTCTCTGAGCTGGGGAGAAGAGAGCTGCTGTCTCTGAGCTGGGAAGGAGGGGCTCGTGTGTCTGAGCGCTTGGTAGGAGCAAGCTCGCTCTCTGACCGCTGGGGGCAGCTAGCTCGTGACTCTGAGGCTGGGCGGAGCGAGCTTGGCTCTGCGCTGGGGAGGAGTTAGCTGGAGGTCTGAGCGCTGGGGGGAGCGAGCTGGTGTCTCTGGCTGGGAGGCTGGGAGGGAGAGTCGTGTGTCTGAGCGCTTGGAAGGAGCAAGCCTCGTCTCTGGCCTGGGGGGCAGCTAGCTCGTGTCTCTGGCTGGGGAAGAAGCGAGCCTTGCCGCTAGAGCTGGGGAGGGAGGCGAGCCCGTGCCGCTCAGCGCTCATGAATAGTTTCCCTCCATGTTTCAAGCGCTGGGGAGGAGTGAGCGTGTGACGCCCGGCGCTGGCCAGAGTGCAGCCTCGTGTCTCTGAGTGCTGGGGAGGAACGAGTTTGTGTCTCTGAGCAGCTGGGTAGGGAGAGCCTGTGTCTCTTTGCGCTGGGGAGGAGCCGAGCTTGTGTCTTTGAGCTTGGGAGGAGCGAGCCCGTGTCTCTGAGCGCTGTGGGAGCAGCAGCTGTGTCTCTGAGCGCTGGGGGGAGAGTGAGCGGCAAAACGGCGCTGGGGAGGAGGAGCCCAGTGTCTCTGAGCGCTGGGGAGGGCGAGCTTCTGTCTCTGGACACTGTGGGAGGAGCGAGCCCGTGTCTCTGTGGCGCTTGGGATGAAACAGCCTGTTTTTGAGCACTGGGAGGAAGCGAGCTCGTGTCTCTTTGCTTGGGAGGAGCGAGCTTGTGTCTCTGAGCGCTTGGGAGGAGCGAGCTTGTGTCTCTGGCTGGCCCAGCAGTGAGCTCGTGTCTCCTGCGCTGGGGAGAACCAGCTAATGCGCTGAGTGCTGGGGAGGATCGAGCTGTTGTCTCTGGCTGGGCAAGAGGCTTCGTGCCGCTGAGTGCTGGGGAGGAGTGGCTCGTGTCTTCTGAACGCTGGGGAGGAGAGAGAGCTCGTGTCTCTGAACGCTAAGGTGGAGGGGGTGTGGTCGCTCAGCACTGGGGAGGGCGAGGCTGGTGTCTGTGAGCGCTGGGAGGATGAGCTCATGTCTCTGAGCGCTGGGGAGGAGCGAGCTCGTGTCTCTGAGCACTGGGGAGGAGCGAGCTTGTGTCTCTGGAGCTGGGGAGGAGGGGAGTGCCGCTCAGCGCTGGGTAGGCGCGAGCTCGTGCTGCTGGAGTGGGGAGGAGCTTATTCGTGTCTTGAGCTGGGGGGGAGAGAGCCTGTGTCTCTGAACGCTAAAGGTGGAGGGAATTGGGTGTCGCTCAGCACTGGGGGGAGGAGCGAGCTGGTGTCTCTGAGCGCTGGGGTGGAGCGAGCTGTTGTCTCTGAGCGCTGGGAAGGAGCTAGCTAGCGTCTCTGAGATCTGGGGAGGAGCGGCCTCGTGTCCCTGAGCACTGGGGAGGTGAGAGCTTGTGTCTCTCTGAGCTGGTTGGGAGGAGCAAACTTGTTCATATGGCTGTGGAGGAGCGAGCCTGTGTCTCTGCGCTGGGGAGGAGCGAGCTTGTGCCGCTTAGCTGGGGGAGGAGTGAGCTTGTGTCTATGAGCGCTGGGGAGGAACGAACTAATGCCGCTGAATGCTGGGGAGGAGAGAGCTTGTGTCTCTGGGCGCTGGGGAGGAGAGAGCTTGTGTCTCTGAACGCTGGGGTGGAGCGACCTTGTGTCGCTGAGCGCTGGGGAGTAGAGAGCTTGTGTCTCTCAGCGCTGGGGAGGAGTTAACGTGTCCCACCGAGCGCCGGGGAGGAGCGTGCTCGTGTCTCTGAGCGCTGGGGAGAAGAGAGTTGTCTCTGAGCTGGGAAGGAGGGAGCTCGTGTGTCTGAACGCTTGGTAGGAGCAAGCTCGTCTCTCTGACCGCTGGGGAGCAGCTAGCTCGTGACTCTGAGCGCTGGGGCGGAGCGAGCTTGTGTCTCTGAGCGCTGGGGAGGAGTTAGCTGGTGTGTCTGAGCGCTGGGGAGGAGCGAGCTTGTGTCTCTGAGCGCTTGGGAGGAACGAGCCCGTGTCTCTGAGCGCTGTGGAGCAGCTAGCTTGTGTCTCTGAGTGCTGGGGAGGGAGTGAGCGTGTGCCTGAGCGGCTGGGAGGGAGGGAGCCCTGTCTCTGAGCGCTGGGAGGATCCAGGCTTTCTGTCTCTGGACGGAGGAGCGAGCCCGTGTCTCTGAGCGCTTGGGATGAACGAGCTCGTGTTTCTGAGCACTGGGGAGGAGCGAGCTCGTGTCTCTTTTATGCTTGGGAGGAGAGCCTTGTGTCTCTGAGCTTGGAGGAGGAGCGAGCTTGTGTCTCTGAGAGCTGGCGAGCAGCAGCCTCACATGTCTCTGGCGCTGGGAGGAACGCAGTTAATTGAGCTGAGTGGGGGGAGGATCGAGTTGTTGTCTCTGAGCGCTGGGCAGAAGGAGCTCGTGCTGAGCCTGGGGAGGAGCAGCTCCAAGGTTCGAACGCTGGGGGAGGAGAGAGCGTGTCTCTGAACGCTAAGGTGGAGGGAATTGGCGTCGCCAGCACTGGGGGAGGAGCGAGCTGGTGTCTGTGAGCTGGGGAGGATGAGCTCATGTCTCTGAGCTGGGAGGAGCAGCCTCGTGTCTCTGAGCACTGGGGAGGAGCGAGCCAGGTCTCTGAGCTGGGAGGGAGGGGAGGGCCAGCTGGTGCAGGCGCGGCTCAGGCCGGCTGAGCTGGGGAGGGGAGGAGCTCTGTCATGTCTCGAACGCTGGGGAGGAGAGAGCCTTCTCGTCTCTGAGCCTAAGGTGGAGGGAATTCATGTGTCGCTCCAGCACTGGGGGAGGAGCGAGCTGGCAGGTGTCCCTGAGCGCTGGGTGGAGCAGAGCTGTTGTCTCTGAGCGCTGGGGAAGGAGCTAGCTAGCGTCTCTGAGATCTGGGGAGGAGCGAGCTCGTGTCCCTGAGCACTGGGGAGGTGAGAGCTTGTGTCTCTGAGCGGTTGGGAGGAGCAAACTTGTTCATATGAGCGCTGTGGAGGAGCAAGCTCGTGTCTCTGGCTGGGGGAGGAGTTAGCTGGTGTGTCTGAGCTGGGGAGGAGCGAGCTTGTGTCTCTTGAGCTTGGGAGGAACGAGCCCGTGTCTCTGAGCGCTGTGGAGCAGCTAGCTTGTGTCTCTGAGCGCTGGGGAGGAGTGAGCGTGTGCCGCCGAGCGCTGGGGAGGAGGGAGCCCGTGTCTCTGAGCGCTGGGGAGGAACGAGCTTCTGTCTCTGGACACTGCGGAGGAGCGAGCCCGTGTCTCTGAGCGCTTGGGATGAACGAGCTCGTGTTTCTGAGCACTGGGGAGGAGCGAGCTCGTGTCTCTTTGCGCTTGGGAGGAGCGAGCTTGTGTCTCTGAGAGCTTGGGAGGAGCGAGCTTGTGTCTCCTGAGCGCTGGAGAGCAGTGAGCCTTCGTGTCTGAGCGCTGGGGAGGAACAGAGGCTAATGCCGCTGAGAGTGCTGGGGAGGGATCGAGCTGTTGTCTCTGCGCTGGGCAGTGGCGAGCTCGTGCCGCTGAGCGCTGGGGAGGAGCGAGCTCGTGTCTTCGAACGCTGGGGGGAGGGAGAGAGCTCGTGTCTCTGAAGCCTAAGGTGGAGGGAATTCGTGTGCAAGCTCAGCACTGGGGAGGAGCGAGCGCTGGTGTCTGTGAGCTGGGGAGGATGAGCTCATGTCTGAGGCTGGGAGGAGCTGGTCGTGTCTCTGAGCACTGGGAGGGAGCGAGCTTGTGTCTCTGAGCGCTGGGGGAGGAGGGAGCTCGTGCAGCTCAGCTGGGTGGCGAAGCCTGGGTGCAGCTGAGCTGGGGAGGAGCTGAGTGTGTCCCGAGCAGCTGGGGAGGAGAGAGGCTCGTGTCTCTGAACCGCTAAGGTGGAGGGAATTAGGGTAAGCTCAGCACTGGGGAGGAGCGAGCTGGTGTCTCTGAGCGCTGGGGTGGAGCCAGCTGTTGTCTCCTGGAGCTGGGAAGGAGCTAGCTAGCGTCTCTGAGATCTGGGGAGGAGCGAGCTCGTGTCCCTGAGCACTGGGGAGGTGAGAGCTTGTGTCTCTGAGCGGTTGGGAGGAGCAAACTTGTTCATATGAGCGCTGTGGAGGAGCGAGCTCGTGTCTCTGAGCGCTGGGGAGGAGCGAGCTTGTGCCGCTTAGCGCTGGGGAGGAGTGAGCTTGTGTCTATGAGCGCTGGGGAGGAACGAACTAATGCCGCTGAATGCTGGGGAGGAGAGAGCTTGTGTCTCTGGGCGCTGGGGAGGAGAGAGCTTGTGTCTCTGAACGCTGGGGTGGAGCGACCTTGTGTCGCTGAGCGCTGGGGAGTAGAGAGCTTGTGTCTCTCAGCGCTGGGGAGGAGTTAGCGTGTCCCACCGAGCGCCGGGGAGGAGCGTGCTCGTGTCTCTGAGCGCTGGGGAGAAGAGAGCTGTTGTCTCTGAGCGCTGGGAAGGAGGGAGCTCGTGTGTCTGAGCGCTTGGTAGGAGCAAGCTCGTCTCTCTGACCGCTGGGGAGCAGCTAGCTCGTGACTCTGAGCGCTGGGGAAGAGCGAGCTTGTGTCTCTGAGCGCTGGGGAGGAGTTAGCTGGTGTGTCTGAGCGCTGGGGAGGAGCGAGCTGGTGTCTCTGAGCGCTGGGAAGGAGGGAGCTCGTGTGTCTGAGCGTGCTTGGAAGGAGCAAGCTCTCCTCTGGTCAGCTGGGGAGCAGCTAGCTCGTGAGTCAGCCTTTGGGGGAAGCGAGCTTGTGGCTTTTAGAGCTGGGGAGGAGGCGAGCCGTGCCAGCAGGCAAGTGAATGAGAGCTCGTGTTTCAGGAGCGCCTGGGAGGAGTGAACGTGTGACGCCGAGCGCTGGGTAGGTCTGTTCGTGTCTCTGAGTGCTGGGGGAGGAACGAGTTTTGTCTCTGAGCAGCTGGGTAGGAGCGAGCCTGTGTCTCTTTGCGCTGGGGAGGAGCGAGCTTGTGTCTCTGAGCTGGGGGAGAGGAACGAGCCCACGTGTCTCTGGGGCTGTGGAGCAGCTAGCTTGTGTCTCTGAGCTGGGGAGGAGTGAGCGTGTGCCATGCTGGGGAGGAGGGAGCCCGTGTTCTGAGCGCTGGGGAGGAACGAGCTTCTGTCTCTGGACACTGCGGGAGGGAGCGGGACCCTGTCTCTGAGCTTGGGATGAACGAGCTCGTGTTTCTGAGCACTGGGGAGGAGCGAGCTCGTGTCTCTTTGCGCTTGGGAGGAGCGAGCTTGTGTCTCTGAGCGCTTGGGAGGAGCGAGCTCGTGTCTCTGAGCGCTGGCGAGCAGTGAGCTCGTGTCTCTGAGCGCTGGGGAGGAACGAGCTAATGCCGCTGAGTGCTGGGGAGGAGAGAGCTTGTGTCTTTGAGCACTGGTGAGGAGCGAGTTCGTGTCTCTGAGTGCTGGGGGAGGGCGAGCCCGTGCCGCTGAGCACGGGGGAGGAGCGAACTCGTGACTCCGGAAGGGCTGGTGAGGAGCGACTCATGTCTCTGGCTGGGGAGGGCTTGAGCTAAGAAGGCTCAACTGGGAACAGAGAGCCGTGTTTCAGAGCCTGGGGAGGAGGAGTGAACGATGTGGTGGACTGAAGGCTGGGTAGGTGCATTTTTTTGAGCTTGTGCTCTGAGTGTTAAGGGGAGGAACCAGCTTGTGTCTCTGAACTGGGGGGGAGCGAGCCGGTGTCCTCTTTACGCGCTGGGGTGAGCTGAGCTTGTGTCTCTGGAGGAGGGAGGAGCTTAACCCAGGTCTCTGAGCTTGGGAGGCACCAGCCCGCGGTCTCTGAGCTAGAGGGGAGTGAGCGTGTGCAGCGGCTGGGGAGGAGGGGGAGCAGTGGTCTCTGGAGTGCTGGGGAGGAAACAGGCTTGTGTCTCTGGACGCTGGGTAGGGAGCTTGAGCCCACGGTCTCTCTCATGCTGAGGGGAGGGCGAGCTTGTGTCTCTGAGCCTGGGAGTGAGCTTGCAACTAGTGTCTCTGAGCTTGGGAGGCACGAGCCCATGTCTCTCGGAGCTAAGGGGAGCAGCCACTTGTGTCTCTGAGCGCTGGGGAGGAGTGAGCATGTGTGCCGCCCGGCTGGGGAGAGAGGGAGCCTGTGTCTCTGGCTGGGGTGGAACAGCTTGTGTCTCTGGGCCTTCTTGAGGAGGAGCGTGCCCCGTTTCTCTGCGCTTGGGATGAACAAGCTTGTGTTTCTGAGCACTGGGGAGGGTGAGCTTGTGTCTCTTTGCGCTTGGGAGGGGCGAGCTTGTGTCTCTGAGCTTGGGAGGGGAGGCGGGAGCTCGTGTCTCTCAGCTGGAAGCAGTAGTGAGCTTGTGTCTCTGAGCCTGGGGAGGGGAGCGAGCTAATGCAGCCGAGTGCTGGGGAGAGAGAGAGCCTGTGTCTCTGGAGAGCTGGGGAGGGAGTTAGCAGTTCTTAGCAAGCTGGGGAGGGAGAAAGCGAGCTTGTGTCTCTGGCGCTGGGGAGGAAGCAGGCTAATGCAGCTGAGTGCTGGGAGGGGAGAGAGGTTGTGTCTTTTGAGCACTGGTGAGGAGTGAGGCTCGTGTCTCTGAGTGCTGGGGAGGGGAGAGCCTGATGCAGCTGAGCAGGGGGGAGGAGCCGAACTCAGTGACGAAGGGCTGGTGAGGAAACAGGCTCATGTCTCTGAGCTGGGGAGGAGCGACTGCGGCAAGAGCAATGGGGGAGGAGCAGCTCATGTCTCTGAGCTGGGGAGGAGCGAAGCTCAGGTCGGTCAGGCCACGTGGAATAGAGAGCTGGTTTCAGAGCCGCTGGGGAGGAGTGAACGTGTGACCGACCGCTGGGTAAGTCGCGAGCCAGGTCTTTGAGTGTTGGGGAGGAACGAGTTTGTGTCTCTGAACACTCGGGAGGAGCGAGCCCGTGTCTCTTTGCGCTGGGGAGGAGCGAGCTTGTGTCTCTGAGCGCTTGGGAGGGAGCGAGCTCGTCATCTCTGTCTGGCCCATGAGGAGTGTCTCTGCAAATCCTGGGATTGGGGATGAACCAGCGTGTTTCAGGGAGCACTGGGGAGGAGCGAGCTTTGTGTCTCTGAGCACTTGTGAGGAGCGAGCTCGTGTCTCTGAGCACTGGGAGGAGCAAACCCGTGACTGGGAGGCCTGGTGAGGATCAAGCTGTTGTCTCTGAGCTGGGGAGAAGCGACTCGTGGCCTCTGAGCACGGGGGAGTTTAGCGAGCTGTTGTCTTCTTGAGCTGGGGAGCAGCTAGCTCTGAGCCGCTCAACTGGGAGGGAGTGAGATTGTGTCGCTGAGCGCACGGGGGAGGCTTGGAATAGTGTTTCTGAGCACTGAGGGGAGGCAGCCCCTGCCTCCGGAGAACTGGAGAGGAGCCCAGAGCTTGTGTCACGAGCCTGGGGGGAGTGCTCATGTCTCTGAGCCGCTGGAGAGGAGCGAGCTTGTGGCTTTTCAGCTGGAGAGGAGCGAGCTAATGCCTCTGAGCGATGTGTGAGGGATGCGCCCTGTCTCCAGCGATGGGTAGGAGTGAGCTCACGTCTATCAGAGCTGGGGAGGGAGCGAAGTTGGTGTCTCTGGAACGATGGGGAGGTGCAAGCTTGTGTCTCTGAGTTCTGGGAGGAGCGAGCTTTGTGTCACTGAGCAATGGGGAGGAGCGCGACTCCATGTTTCTGAGCGCTAGGGAGGAGCTTAGGCTCGTGCGCTCAGCGGCTATGGAATAGAGAGCCTGTTTCAGAGCGCTGGGGAGGAGGAACGTGTGGCCGAGCGCTGGTAGGTCAGATCTCTGATTTCTGAGTGCTGGGAGGAACGAGTTTTAGGTTCCTGAACGCTGGGTAGGAGCGAGCCCATTGTCTCTTTGCGCTGGGGAGGATGAGAGCTTGTGGTCTCTGAGCGCTTGGGAGGAGCTGAACTAGTGTCTCTGAGGCTTGGGAGGTACCATCCATGTCTCTGAGCTGCTGGGGAGCAGCTAGCTTGTGTCTCTGAGCGCTTGGGAGGAGGAACGTGTGACTTGGCTGGGAGTCTTGAGGGCCTCGTGGTCTTGAGTGTTGGGGAGGAACGAGTTTGTGTCTCTGAACACTCGGGAGGAGCGAGCCCGTGTCTCTTTCGGCGCTGGGGAGGAGCAGGCTTGTGTCTCTGAGCTTGGGAGGAGCGAGGCTCGTGTCTCTGAGCTGGCGAGGAGTGGAGCTGGGGTCTCTGAGCGCGCTGGGGGGAGGAACGAGCTAATGCCCCTGAGTGCTGGGGAGAGAGCTTGTGTCTCCTGAGCTGGGGAGGAGCGAGTTTGTGCTGCTAGCGCTGGGGAGGCGACTTGTGTCTTTGGAGCACTGGTGAGGAGCGAGCTCGTGTCTCTGAGTGCTGGGGAGGATGCGGGTCGTGCCGTCAGGCTGGGATAGAGACCCGTGTCTCAGAGCTGGGAGGAGTGAACATGTGCCCCGGAGGCGCTGGGAGGAGGGAGCCCGTGTCTCTGAGCGCTGCGGAGGAACGAGCTTGTGTCTCTGGATGCTGCGGAGGAGCGAGCCCGTGTCTCTGAGCGCTTGGGAGGAGCGAGCTTGTGTCTCTGAGCGCTTGGGATGAGCGAGCGGTGGCCCTGAGCTGGTGGGAGCGAGCTCGTGTCTCTGAGGGCTGGGGAGGAACGAGCTAATGCCGCTGAGTGCTGGGGAGGAGAGAGCTTGTGTCTCTGAGCACTTGTGAGGAGCGAGCTCGTGTCTCTGAGCACTGGGGAGGAGCAAACTCGTGACTCCGAGCGCTGGTGAGGATCGAGCTGTTGTCTCTGAGCGCTGGGGAGTAGCGAGCTCGTGCCTCTGAGCAATGGGGAGGAGCGAGCTGTTGTCTTTGAGCGCTGGGGAGCAGCTAGCTCGTGTCTCTAAGCGCTGGGGTGGAGTGAGATTGTGTCGCTGAGCGCTGGGGAGGAGCGAGCTCGTGTCTCTGAGCACTGGGGAGGTGCGAGATAGTGTTTCTGAGCACTGAGGGGGAGCGAGCTCGCGCCTCTGAGAGCTGGAGAGGAGCGAGCTTGTGTCTACGAGCTCTGGGGAGGAGCGTGCTCATGTCTCTGAGCGCTGGAGAGGAGCGAGCTTGTGTCTTTCAGCGCTGGAGAGGAGCGAGCTAATGCCTCTGAGCGATGTGGAGGAGCGAGCTTGTGTCTCCGAGCGATGGGTAGGAGCGAGCTCACGTCTATCAGAGCTGGGGAGGAGCGAGTTCGTGTCTCTGAACGATGGGGAGGTGCAAGCTTGTGTCTCTGAGTTCTGGGGAGGAGCGAGCTTGTGTCGCTGAGCGCTGAGGAGGAGCGAGCTCGAGTCTCTGAGAGCTGGGGAGGAGCGAGCTCGTGTCTCTGAGCGCTGGGGAGGTGCGAACTCGTGCATATGAGCGCTGGGGAAGAGCAAGCTTGTTCCGCTGAGCCCTGGGGAGGAGCGAGCTCCTGTCTCTGAGTGCTGGGGAAGAGCGAGCTTGTGTATCTGAGCGCTAGGGAAGATTGAGCTGATAAGCTGAGCGCTAGGGAGGTGCGAAGCTTGTGTCTGTGGAGCTGGGGAGCGGATTTTGAGGTGTGTCTGAGCGCTGGGGAGGAGCAAGTCATTGTCTCTGAAGCGTGGGGAGGGCTTGAACTCGTGTCTCTGGCTGGGCGGCGGAGCTGTGTGTCTCTCAGCGCTGGGGAGGGCGAGCCTGGTGTCTCTGAGCGCTGTGGAGGGGAGCAGCTCGTGTTTCTGGAGCGCTGGAGAGGAGCCAGCTTGTGCCACTTAGTCCTGGGGAGGAGCAGAGCTAGTGTCTCTGGGCTGGGGAGGAGAGAGAGCTTGTGCAGCTGGCGCCTGGGAGGAAAGCGAGCTTGTGTATTTGAGTGCTGGAGAGGGGCGAAGGCTTGTGCCTCTGGGCTGTGGAGGATGAGGCTACCATGTCTCTGGCTGGGGAGGAAGGAGGCTGCCGTGTCTCTGGCGCTGTGGAGGGAAAGAGGCTAAGTATTCGCTGGCTGGGGAGGAGCGAGCGGCAAAGTGTCTCTGGCGTTGGTAGGAGTGAGCTTGTGTCTCTCTCAGCTGGGGAGGGCGAGCTGGTCTCTGTGCGGTGTGGAGGGGATGGGGAAAGCTTGTGTCTCTGAGCACTGGGGAGGCGGGCTGGTTTCTCTGAGCGCTGGGGAGGAGCGGGCTCGTGTTTCTGAGCACTGGAGAGGAGCCAGCTTGTGCCACTGAGTCCTGGAGAGGAGCGAGCTTGTGCCTCTGAGCGCTGTGGAGGATCGAGCTCGTGTCTCTGAGCGCTGGGGAGGAGTGGGCTCGTGTCTCTGAGCGCTGTGGAGGAGCGAGCTCGTGTTTCTGAGCGCTGGAGAGGAGCCAGCTTGTGCCACTGAGTCCTGGGGAGGAGCGAGCTAGTGTCTCTGAGCGCTGGGGAGGAGAGAGCTCGTGTCTCTGGGCGCTGGGGAGGAGAGAGCTCGTGCCGCTGAGCGCCTGGGAGGAGCGAGCTTGTGTCTTGAGCGCTGGAGAGGAGCGAGCTTGAGCCTCTGAGCGCTGGGGATGAGCGAGCTTGTGTCTCTGAGAGCTGGGGAGGAGCGAGCTCGTGTCTCTGAGTGCTCAGGAGGAGTGATCTCGCGTCTATGAGAGCTGGGGAGGGAGCTCGTGTCTCTGAACGATGGGGAGATGCGAGCTCATGTCTCCAAGCGCTGGGGAGGAGCGAGCTCCTGTCTCTGAGCGCTGGGGAGGAGAGAGCTTGTGTATCTGAACGCTAGGGAAGATTGAGCTCGTGTCGCTGAGCGCTAGGGAGGTGCGAGCTTGTGTCTCTGAGCGCTGGGGCGGAGCGAGATTGTGTCTCTGAGCGCTGGGGAGGATCGAGCTCGTGTCTCTGAGCGCTGTGGAGGAGCGAGATCGTGTCTCTGAGCGCTGGGGCGGAGCGAGCTTGTGTCTTTCAGCGCTGGAGAGGAGCGAGCTTATGCCTCTGAGCGATGTGGAGGATCGAGCTTGTGTCTCCGAGCGATGGGGAGGAGCGAGCTCACGTCTATGAGAGCTGGGGAGGAGCGAGTTCGTGTCGCTGAGCAATGAGGAGGAGCGAGCTCAAGCCTCTCAGAACTGGGGAGGAGCGAGCTCGTGTCTCTGAGCGCTGGGGAGGAGCGAGCTTGTGTATCTGAACGCTAGGGAAGATTGAGCCTCAGGTCATGAGCCGCCAGGGGAGGCGAAGCAGGTTAGGAGAGCGCTGGGGCGGAGCGAGATTTCTCAGGCTCCTGAGCACTCTGGCGGAGCGAGCTGGTGTCTCTGAGCGCTGGGGTGAGCGAGCTTGTGCCGCTGAGCGCCCGGGGAGGAGCGAGCTTGTGTATTTGAGCTGGAGAGGATGAGCTTGTGCCTCTGAGCGCCAGGGAGGATCGAGCCGGGCTCCCCTGAGCGCTGGGAGGAGCGGGCTCGTGTCTGAGCGCTGTGGAGTGAGCGAGCCTGTGTCGCTGAGCTGGGAGGAGCGAGCCTGTGTCTCTGAGCAAGTTGGGGCGGGAGGTGAGCTTGTGTCTCAGCTGGGGAGGAGCGAGCTGGTCTCTGAGGCGGTGTGGAGGATCGAGCTTGTGTCTCTGAGCACTGGGGAGGGCGGGCTCGTTTCTCTGGCGCTTGCAGGGAGGAGCGGGCTTGTGTTTCTGAGCACTGAGAGGAGCCAGCTTGTGCCACTGAGTCCTGGGGAGGAGCGAGTTAGTGTCTCTGGCGAGGGGAGGATGGGAGCTCGTGTCTCCTGAGCTGGGGGGAGGGAGAGAGAGCTACGTGCCGCTGAGCGCCTGGGAGGAGCGAAGCTTGTGTATTTGAGGCTTGGAGAGGGCGAGCTTGTGCCTCTAAAGCGCTGTGGAGGATCGAGCTCGTGTCTCTGGCGCTGGGGGAGGGTGGGCTCGTGTCTCTCCTGGCTGTGGAGGAGCGAGCTCGTGTTTCTGAGCGCTGGAGAGGAGCCAGCTTGTGCCACTGAGTCCTGGGGGAGGAGCGAGCTAGTGTCTCTGAGCATCTGGGGAGGAGAGAGCTCGTGTGTCTCTCTGGGCGCTGGGGAGGAGAGAGCTTCGTGCCTTTGAGCTGGGAGGAGCGAGACTTGTGTCTTTGAGCTGGAGGGCGAGCTTGAGCCTCTGAGCGCTTGGGGATGAGCGAGCTTGTGTCTCTGAGGCTGGGGAGGAGCAGGCTCGTGTCTCTGAGTGCCCAGGAGGAGTGATCTCGCGTCTATGAGAGCTGGGAGGGAGTCAGTGTCTCTGAGCGATGGGGGAGATGCGACTCTGTCTCAAGCGCTGAGGAGGGAGCAAAACTCTGTCTCTGGAGCTGGGGAGGAGAGAGCTTGTGTATCTGAACGCTAGGGGAAGATTGAGGCTGTCGCTGAGCGCTAGGGGAGGTGCGTGAGCCAGGTCTCTGAGCGCCAGGGCGGCGAGATTGTGTCTGAGCGCTGGGGAGGATCGAGCCTCGTGTCCTGAGGCTGTGGAGGAGCCGAGATAAGTGTCTCTGAGCTGGCTTGGGGGGAGCGAGCTTGTGTCTTTCAGCTGGAGAGAGCGAGCTTATGCCTCTGAGCGATGTGGAGGATCGAGCTTGTGTCTCCGAGCGATGGGGAGGAGCGAGCTCACGTCTATGAGAGCTGGGAGGAGCGTAGTTCGTGTCGCTGAGCAATGAGGAGGGGCAGAGCTCAAGCCTCTCAGAACTGGGAGTGAGCGAGGCTTCGTGTCTGAGCGCTGGGGAGGTGTGGAACCGTGCATATGGCTGGGGAGGGAAGATCAAGCTTGTGCGGCTGAGCCCTGGGAGGAGACTCCTGTCTCTGGCGCTAGGGAGGTGAGCTTGTGTATCTGAGCGCTTAGGAAGATTGAGTCAGGCTGGCCTTAGGGAGGTGAGCTGTGTCTCTGAGTGCTGGGGGAGTAAGCTCGGGAAACGTCTTGGGGAGCAAGAGAGCTCGTGTCTCAGAGCGCTGGGGAGGATGAACGGTGTGCAGCCGAGCGGGCTGGGAGGAGCCGATGTCTGGCTGGGGAGTAACGAGGCTTGTGTCTCTGGGCGCTGGGGAGGAGCGGCCACGTGTCTCTGTGGCGCTTGGGATGAGCGAACTCGTGTCTCTGAGCGCTGGCCAGTAGTGAGCTTGTGTCTCTGAGGCGGGGAGGAACGAGCTAATGCAGCTGAGTGCTGGGGAGGAGAGAGCTTGAGCGCTGGGGAACGGCTAATGCCGCTGAGTGCTGGGAGGAGAGCTTGTGTCCTGAGCTGGGAGGGAGTGAGTTTAGTACCTGGCGCTGGGGAGGAGCTGAGCTTAGTGTTCCTGAGCGCTGGGGAGGAGGCAAGCTACGCCGCTGGAGTGCTGGGGAGGGAGAGAGGTTGTGTCTTTGAGCACTGGTGAGGGAGCGAGCTCGTGTCTCTGAGTGCTGGGAGGAGCGAGCCGCCGCTGATCAGGGGGGAGGAGCGAACTTCGTGACTCCAGTGAGGCAGGAGGAACGTGTGCCCATGGCTGGGGAGGGAGGGAGCCGTGTCTCTGGCTTCTGCAGAGGAACGAGTTTGTGTCTCTGGATGCTACAGGGAGGAGCGAGCCCGATATCTCTGAGCTTGGGATGAACGAGCTCGGTGTTTCCCAGACACTGGGGAGGAGCGGCTTCCAGTGTAATCTTGCGCTTGGGAGGAGCGCTTGTGTGTCCTGAGCAGCTTGGGATGAGTTGACTGCGTGTCTCTGAGCGTGGCAGAGGGAGCTGAGCTGGTATCTCTCTGAGAACTGGGGAGGAACGAGCTAATGTCGCTGAGTGCTGGGGAGGGAGAGAGCTTGTGTCTCTGAGCACTAGGGAGAGCGAGCTCGTGTCTGAGCACTGGGAGGAGCAAACTCGTGACTCATGGCTGAGAGGATGAGCTGTCTCTGGCTCTGAGCAGGGGAGAAGGACTCGTGCCTCTGAGCAATGGGGAGGAGCGGCTGTTGTCTTTGGAGCTGGGGAGCAGCTGGCTCGTGTCTCTAAGCTTGGGGTGGGTGATTCCCAAGCTGAAGCTGGGGAGGAGCGAGGCGCTTCGTGTCTCAAGCACTGGGAGGAGTCTTGAAGATAGTGTTTCTGAGCACTGAGGGGAGCGACTCGCGCCCTCTGGAAGCTGGAGGAGCGCTTGTGTCTCTGACTCTGGGGAGGGCGGTACTCCATGTCTCTGGCTGGAGAGGAAGGGAGCTTACAGGTTCCTTCAGCTGCTGGAGAGGAGCTAGCTAATGCCTGAGCTGTGGAGGATGAAGCCAGGGTCTGGAAGCATGGGTAGGAGCTGAGTCACAGCTCACCAGAGCTTGGGAGGAGCAGTTCGGTGGTTCTGAACGATGGGGAGGTGCAAGCTTGTGTCTCTGAGTTCTGGGGAGGAGCGAGCTTGTGTCGCTGAGCTGAGGGGAGGAGCGAAGCCTGAAGCCCCTGAGAGCTGGGAGGAGCCAGCTCTGTCTTGGCTGGGAGCGGCACCGCGGGCATAAGTGAGCTGCTGGGGAAGAGCAGCTTGAAACCTGGCTGGAGTTCTGGGGGAGGAGCTGTAGCTCTGCCCTAAGTGCTGGGAGGAGCGAGAGTTTGTATCTGGAACGCTAGGGAAGATTGAGCTCGTGGTCGCTGAGCGCAGAACGGGAGGTGCGAGCTGAAGATGATTGTGCCCTGCCGTGGAGGATCGAGGCCTCGTGGTTCTGGAGCTGTGGAGGAGCAAGCTCGTACCGCTGAGCATGGGGAGGAGCAGAGCTCGTGTCTCTGAGCACTGGGGGCGGGTGAGCTTGTGTCTCTCCAGCTGGGGAGGAGCGAGCTGGTGTCTCTGAGCGCTGTGGAGGGAAGCGAGGCTGGGTGTCTCTGAGAGCTGGGGGGGAGCTGGGCTTGTGTCTCTGAGCTGTGGAGGCTTGAGCTCGTGTTTCTGAGCTGGAGAGGAGCCAACTTGTGCCACTTAGTCCTGGGGAGGAGCGAGCTAGTGTCTCTGAGCGCTGGGGAGGAGAGAGCTTGTGCCTGAGCCTGGGAGGAGGGAGCTTGGTATTTGGAGAGGGGCGAGGCTTGTGCCTCTGAGCTGTGGAGGATCGATTTCGTGTCCTCTGCTGGGGAGGGGGGAGAGCGGGCTCGTGTCTCGAGCTGGCTGGAGGGAAGGCGGGCTCGTGTGGCTGGCTGGGGAGGACCGAGCTGGGTGTCTCTGCGTTGGGGAGGGAGTGAGCTTGTGTCTCTCAGCGCTGGGGAGGAGCGAGCTGGTCTCTGAGCGGTGTGGAGTATCGAGCTTGTGTCTCTGAGCACTGGGGAGGAGCGGGCTCGTTTCTCTGAGCGCTGGGGGAGGAGCGGAGTGTTTCTGAGGCTGGAGAGGAGCCAGCTTGTGCCACTGAGTCCTGGGGAGGAGCGAGCTAGTTTCTCTGAGCGCTGGGGAGGAGAGAGCTCGTGTCTCTGAGCGCTGGGGTGGAGAGAGCTCGTGCCGCTGAGCGCCTGGGAGGAGCGAGCTTGTGTATTTGAGCGCTGGAGAGGAGCGAGCTTGTGCCTCTGAGCGCTGTGGAGGATCGAGTCTGTGTCCTCTGAGGCTGGGGAGGAGGGGTTGTGTCTCTGAGCGCTGTGGAGGAGCGACTCACGTGTTTGAGTGCTGAGAGGAGCCAGTTTGTGCCACTGAGTCCTGGGGAGGAGCGAGGCTAGTGTCTCTGAGCGTCTGGGGAGGAGAGAGCTCTGTTGTCTCTGGGCTGGGGGAGGAGAGAGTCAGGCCGCTTGGCGCCTGGGAGGAGCTGAGCTTGTGTCTTTGGCTGTGGAGAGAGCGAGCTTGAGCCTCTCTGAGCTGGGGATGAGCGAGCTTGTGTCTCTGAGAGCTGGGGAGGGAGGCGAGCTGGGTACTCCTGAGTGCTCAGGAGGGTGGATCTGGCGTCTATGAGAGCTGGGGAGGGGAGCTGGGTGTCTCTGAGCGATGTGGGGAGATGCGGAGCTCTCATGTCTCCGGCTGGGGAGGGAGCGAGCTCCTGTCTCTGAGCGCTGGGGGAGGAGAGAGCGTATCTGAGCGCTAGGGAAGATTGAGCTCGTGTTTGAGCTAGAGGGAGGTGCTAGCAGGTCTCTGGCTGGGGGCGGAGCGAGATTGTGTCTCTGGCTGGGAGGATCGACTCGTGTCTCTGAGCGCTGTGGAGGAGCGAGATGCGTGTCTCTGAGCAGCTGGGGGCGGGCTGAGCCAGTGTCTTTCAGCTGGAGAGGGAGGCGAGCTTATGCCTCCTGAGCGTGTGGAGGATCGAGCCTTGTTCCGGCGATGGGGGAGGAGCGGGGCTGGCGTCCATGAGAGCTGGGAGGGGCGAGTTAGGTGTCGCTGAGCAATGAGGAGGGGGCGAGAGCTCAAGCCTCTCAGAACGGGGAGAGCGAGCCTCGTGTCTCCTGAGCGCTGGGGAGGTGCGAACTCGTGCATATGAGCGCTGGGGAAGAGCAAGCTTGTGCCGCTGAGCCCTGGGGAGGAGCGAGCTCCTGTCTCTGAGCGCTGGGGAGGAGTGAGCTTGTGTATCTGAACGCTAGGGAAGATTGAGCTCGTGTCGCTGAGCGCTAGGGAGGTGCGAGCTCGTGTCTCTGAGTGCTGGGGAGGAGCAAGCTCGAGCCGCTCAGCGCTGGGGAGCAGAGAGCTCGTGTCTCAACAAACACAAACAAACAAAAGGCAGGCAGTCTTCCGAGCGACAGCGTGTGGAAGCGACATCGTGGAGAAGTACAGTCGTGGACAAGTACAACGCAGTTAGAAGCAGAAAGGAGGAATTACATCTTTAAATCTGGAGTTGCTTTAATCAGAAAACATTGCAGCTTAAAGCCTTGCAGCTGCGCGTATTTTTCTGATAAGCTGAAACTTGGAGCAGCTGATTCAAATCCTGCGGCGTTCTGGGACACGGGGGGAGCGGAGCACGAGCACAAACACAAACAAACAAAAGGCAGGCAGTCTTCCGAGCGACAGCGATGGGAAGTGACATCGGGAGAAGTACAGTCGTGGACAAGTACAACGAAGTTAGAAGCAGTTTGAAAGCAGGTTGACAGCTGCAGAAGCTAAACTAAACTTCCAAAAAATGGTCCTCAGGCCAGTAATTTGTGACAACTGCATGATGTGGGAAACCGAGAAAACCCAACAGAGCTCAACCAAGTTTGTGTAAAGTGTCATACGATCCAGGACTTGCTTCAGCAATTAAGCCTGCTAGAAAAAGGAGATGGAGGAAATGAGACAGCAACAGGAGCTTGAGGAGCTGACACACCCACAATTCATGGAAGTCTGCACCCTAGCAGACTGAAAAGCCACCAGGAGATGGAAGAGAGTCGAAACAGCTGGGTTCAGATAGGCAGAAGCAGGAAAAAGAAACTTAGGTCAAACACAACCACCAGAAATCCCAGACATCCAAACACATTTGAGCCACTTCAACATTTAGATGACCAAAACCAACATCAAGAGAATGAAAGAAACAACACCCAGGACCCTATAAACAGTGCTGACCAGGCAGCAAAAGAAGGGAGGTCATGATTGTTGGGGACTCCATACTGAGAAACACAGCAAGCTCAGTTCGCAGTTTGGACCCCCACTACAACAACAGTGCTGCCTTCCAGGAGCCTCTGTCAAGCACATCACTGAGAACGTGGACAGGCTCCTAGAACGAACAGGAGATGACCCGGTAGTAGTCGTCCACATTGGTACAAACAACATTGGAAGAGACAGGCCAAGATCCCTGCAAAACAAATTCAGAGAGCTAGGAAGGAAATTAAAAGACAAGACCAAAACTGTGGTATTTTCTGGGATACTGCGGCGGCGTTTGCAAAGGACCATATGGACAGCTGGAAATACAAAATCAAAATGCATGGCTGAAATCATGGTGCACACAGGAAGGCTTCATTTTCTTGAACATTGAGCACTTTCTACAACAAGGACTATCTATACAGGTGGGACGGACTGCACTTAAACAGAAAGGGAACCAATCTACCCGGAGAAAGGATCCTTCAGGCGGTCCAGAAGCATTTAAACTAGAAAGGAAGGGGGGAGAAACAAAAAACAGAAGGGAGACTACATCAAAACAAGGGCAACAACTCAGGTAAGACCACTATTAAATGTATTTATCTTAATGCTAGAAGTCTCAGAAACAAAATGTTAGAACTTGAAGCTACTGCACTAACAAGTAACTACGATGTGATAGGTGTTACAGAAACTTGGTTGTCTGAGAGTGATGGAGACGAATATAATATTAGTGGGTACACACTGTATAGGAAAGACAGGCAGGACAGAAGAGGTGGAGGGGTAGCGCTATACAAGAAATAGCCTTGAAGCCCAGGTGTTAAATCAGGACAAAGAAAACAATGCAGAATCAATATGGGTCAGAATAATGGACACAAAATTCAAAGGGCATAATAATAGGAGCATGCTATAGACCGCCAAATTCAGACGCTGAGCAAAAATAATCTGTTGTACAATGACATTAGAAATGCGTGTCACAAAGGAGAAGCCATACTAATGGGGGGATTTCAACTTCCCCATATAAAATGGAAACCCAATGGGGGCACGGCGGATGAAATTGAAATGGTGGAAATGACAAATGACTGCTTCCCAACGCAATTTGTCAAGGCACCCGACTAGAGGGGAGGCATGCCTCGATTTAGTCTTTTCAAATAATGAAGACAGAATAACTAAAACAGAGGTCAGAGAGCCATTGGCCAACTCAGACCACAACATGGTCTCATTTGAAATATTTTTTAAAACCCCAAAAGTAATGACTAAAGCTAAGGTTTACAATTTTAGAAAAGCAAACTGAAGGTATGAAACAGAGACTAATAGAAGTAGATTGAGTAAAATAGAAAAACATCCACAGAAAAAGGGTGGCTGTCTTTAAAAAAATGTAGTACTAGAGGCACAAAACAATTACATCCCAAAAGTAGACAAATCTAAATCTAAAACAAAATGGCCAAAATGGTTTAATAGATCAATTAAAAATATTCAGCGAAAAAAACTTTACAGAGCGTTTTAAAGGGACCAAAAAAAGCACACAGAAAGAGTACTTGGAACTGCAAAACACAAGTCAAAAAGTTAGAAAGGCCAAGAGAGATAGAAATCAATATTGCTAAGGGGAATAAACCAATTCAAAATGTTTTCCAATATTATAACAGCAAGAGAACATTCAAAGAGGAGGTTAAATGTCTAAGAGACACAAATGGCAAAATCATAGATGAGAGAAAAAATAGCAAATATATTAAATGATTACTTTTTGCAGGTTTTACAAAGGAGGACACGGACAACATGCCCCACATGTCTACCTGTTCCTATCCAGTTTTAAATAACTTTAGCATAACAGAGGCAGAAGTGTTAAAGGGACTAGGAGCTCTTAAAATAAACAAATCCCCTGGGCCGGATGAGATCCTCCCAATAGTACTCAAAGAAATGAAAGAAGTTATTTACAAATAACCAAGATCATGCAACAGTCTCTTGACACAGGGGTTGTACCGACAGACTGGAAAATAGCAAACGAATACCGATCCACAAAAAGGGAGACAAAACTGAACCAGGTAACTACAGACCAATAAGCCTGACTTCTATTATATGTAAACTTATGGAAACTATAATAAGATCCAAATGGAAAATTACCTATATGGTAACAATATCCTGGGAGACAGTCAGCATGGTTTTAGGAAAGGGAGATCGTGGTGTCTAACTAACCTACTTGACTTTTTTTGAGGATGCAACATTGAAAATGGATAACTGCAAAGCATACGACATGGTCTATTTAGATTTCCAGAAAGCTTTTGACAAAGTCCCGACATAAAAGATTAATTCTCAAACTGAACGCAGTAGGGATTCAAGGAAATGCATGCACATGGATTAGGGAGTGGTTAACATGTAGAAAAACAGAAAGTACAGATTAGAGGAGAAACCTGAAATGGAGGAGGTAACCAGTGGTGTACCACAGGATCAGTATTAGGTCCTCTGCTATTCCTAATCTACATTAATGATTTAGACTCTGGTATAGTAAGCAAACTAGTTAAATTTGCAGACGACACAAAAATAGGAGGAGTGGCAGACACTATTGAAGCAGCAAAGGTCATTCAAAATGACCCAGACCAAGATTCAAAATTGGGCAGACACATGGCAAATGAAATTTAATAGAGAAAAGTGTAAGTATTGCATGCAGGAAATAAAAATGTTCATTATAAATATCATATGGGAGATAGTGAAATTGAAGAAGGAACTATGAAAAGACCTAGGAGTTTATGTTGACTCAGAAATGTCTTCATCTAGACAATGTGGGGAAGCTATAAAAAAGGCTAACAAGATGCTTGGATATATTGTGAGAAGTGTTGAATTTAAATCAAGGAAGTAATGTTAAAACTCTACAATGCATTAGTAAGACCTCACCTAGAATACTGTGTTCAGTTCTGGTCACCTCGTTACAAAAAGGATATTGCTGCTCTAGAAAGAGTGCAAAGAAGAGCAAACCAGAATTATCCCGGTTTAAAAGGCATGTCGTATGCAGACAGGCTAAAAAGAATTGAATCTATTCAGTCTTGAACAAAGAAGACCACGTGGCATCTGATTCAAACATTCAAAATCCCAAAAGGTATAGACAATGTCAACCTGGGGGACTACTTTGACTTGAAAAAGAAAAAGGACCAGGGGTCATAAATGGAGATTAGATAAGGGGCATTCAGAACAGAAATAGGGAGGCACTTTTTACACAGAGAATTGTGAGGGGTCTGGAACCAACTCCCCAGTAATGTTGTTGAAGCTGACACCCTGGGATCCTTCAAAGAAGCTTTGCTTGTTGAGATTTAAGGATCAATAAGCTATAACAACCAAACGAGCAAGATGGGCTGAATGGCCTCCCTCGTTTGTAAACTTTTCTTTGTTCTTATGTTCTTATGTCTCAGCGCTGGGGAGGGAGGAGCGTGTGCAGCCCGGCGCTGGGGAGGAGGGAGCCGGTGGTCTCTGAGCGCTTGGGAGGAACGAGCTTGTGTCTCTGGACGCTGGGGAGGAGCGAGCCGATGTCTCTGGCGCTTAAGGATGAGCAGGCTTCGTGTTCCTGAGCACTGGGGAGAGCGAACAGTGTCTCCTTTGCTTGGGAGGAGCGAGCTTGTGTCTCTGAGCGCTTGGGGGAGGCGCCGAGCTCGTGTCTGAGCGGGCGAGGAGCGAGCTCATGTCTCTGAGGGGCTGGGAGAACGAGCTAATGCCCATGAGTGCTGGGGAGAGCTTGTGTCTCTGAGCGCGCACTTGTGAGGAGCTTGACTTGGTCTCTGAGCACTGGGGAGGAGCAAACCCGTGACTCAAAGCTGGTGAGGATCGAAAGCTGTTGTCCTTGAGCTGGGGAGAGTAGCGAAGCCTGCGGCCTCTGAGCAATGGGGAGGAGCCAGCTGTTGGTCTCTTTGAGCGCTGGGGAGCAGCTAGCTCCTCGTGGTCTCTGAGCTGGGGAGGAGTGAGATTGTAACGCTGAGCTGGGAGCGAGCCTGTGTCTCTGAGCACTGGGAGGTGCTAGATAGTGTTTCTGGAGACTGAGTGGGGGAGCGAAGCTTAAGGCCTCTGAGAGCTGGAGAGGAGCCAGCTTGTGTCTCACGAGCTCTGGGAGGAGCTGCATCATGTCTCTGAGCTGAGAGGAGCCAGCTTGTGCCCTTTCAGCTGGAGAGGAGCCGAGCCAATGCCTCTGAGCGATGTGGATGAGCGAGCTTCTGTGTCTCCCCGAGCCGAAGGTAGGAGCCGGAAGCCTCACGCCTATCAGAGCTGGGAGGAGCCGAAGTCTGCAGCCCTGAACCATGGGGAGGCAAGCCAGGCTCCTGAGTTCCGGGGAGAGCGAGCTTGTGTCGCTGAGCTGAGGAGGAGCTTGTGCCCGAGTCTCTGAGAGCTGGGGAGGAGCCGAGCTCGTCTCTGAGCTGGGCGAGTGCTGCATCTCGCGGTATATGAGCTGGGGAAGAGCAAGCCACCCCTGAGCTCCCCCTGGGGAGTGAGCCAGCCCTGTTCCCTGGAGTGTTGGGGAGGAGCCAGCCTGTGCATCTGAAACGCTTAGGGAAGATTGAGCTCGGGTGGGCTGAGCGCTTGTGGGAGGTGCGACAGGTCTGTGGAGCTGGGGCGGAGCCAGATTGTGTTCCTTGAGCACTGGGGCTGAGCGAAGCTATGTCTCTGAGCTGGGTGAGCCGGCTGTGTCTCCTCAGCGCTGGGGAGGAGCGGCCCGCAAGCCGAGCAATGGGGAGGTGCCAGCCTCGTATTCCCTGAGGCTCTGGAGGAGCAAGCTCGAGCCAGCGCCAGGGAGCAGGAGAGCCAGGTCTCTGTGAGCTGCCTGGGAGAAGTGAACGGTGTCAGCCGAACGCCTGGGGGAGGAGGGAGCCCAGGTTCTGGAGCTGGGGAGGAACGAGCTGAAGCCCCTGATGTTAGGGAGGAGCCATCTGTCTGAGCTTTGGGATGAACGAAAGCCTGGTGGTTTTGAGCACTGGGGTGAGAGCCAGCACGCGTCTCTTGGCGCATGGGAGTGAGCGAAGCCAGGTTCCCCGAGCGCTTGGGAGAGCTGCAGCTCGCAGCCTCTGAGCTGGCGAGAGCCGAGCTCGTGGTTCTGAGGGCTGGGAGGAACGGCTAATGTCACAGTGCTGGGGAGGAGAGAGCTTGTGTCTCTGAGCATTGAGGGAGGAGCGTGAAGCTCAGGTTCTGAGCACTGGGAGGAGTACCCCGTGGACTCCCGGAGCGCTGGTGGAGACTCTAATGTTGGGTTCTGAGCGCTTGGGGAGCAGGCGCAGCCTCAGGCTCTGAGCAATGGGGAGGAGCCAGTTGTTGTCTTTTGAGCGCTTGGGGAGCAGCGCTAGATCGTAAGTCTCTGAGCCGCTGGGAGGGAGCTGTAGCCAGGCCCCTGAGCACTGGGAGGTGCTAGATAGTGTTTCCTGAGCACTGACAGCTCAAGGCTCTGGAGAGCTGGGAGAGGAGCTGAAGCTTATGTCACGGAAGCCTTGGGAGGAGCTGCTCATGTCTCTGAGCTGGAGAGGAGCAGTTTGTGTCTTTCAGCTTGGAGAGGGAGCGAAGCTAATGCCTCTGAGCCATGTGGGAGGAGCGAAGCCAGGTTCTCGAAAGGATGGGTAGAGCGAGCCTCACGCTCTATCAGAGCTGGGGAGGAGCGAAGTTCAGGTCTCCTTGGGAACAATGGGAGGTGCTTGTGTCTCTGAGTTCTGGGGTGAAGCCAGGGTCGCTGAGCTGAGGAGGAGCGAGTCAGTTCCCGGGAGAGCTGGGAGGAGCCAGCCTTTGTCTCTGAGCCAAGTGAGGTGCGAACTGCATATGAGCTGGGGAAGAGCAAGCTTGTTCCGCTGGGAGTCCTGGGGAGGAGCCAGCTCCTGTCTCTGAGCCAGGGGAGGATGAGCTTGTATCTGGAACGCTAGGGAAGATTGGAGCCTCGTGGTCACGGAGCCGCCAGGGAGGGTGCGAAGCCAGGTTCAGGAGCGCTTGGGGCGGAGCGATTGTGTCTTTGAGCACTGGGGCGGAGCGAAGCTGGTGGTTCCCTGAGCTGGGCGGAGCGAGCCAGGGACCCTCAGCTTGGGAGGAGTGAGCTGGCGGTCTCTGAGCGCCAGGAGATCGAAGCTCGTGGTTCTGAGCGCTGGAGAGGCTGAAGCTGCTCTCCTCTGCCTGGGAGCCGCTGGGGAGGAGTGAGCTGTGGCCCTGAGAGCTGGGAGGAGCGAGCTCGTGTCTCTGAGTGCTAAGGAGAGAGCGATCTCAAGGTCATGAGAGAGTTGGCTAGGGAGGGAGCTCAGGTCTCTGAACGATGGGGGAGATACGGCTTCAGTTCAGGAGCTGAAGAGGAGTGAGCTAGGCTCTGAGGCTGGGGGAGGAGCAAGCTCGTGTCTCTGAACGCTGGGGTGGAGCTGACCCCTTTGGTTCTGAGAGCTGGGGAGAAGCTGAAGCCCATGTCCCTCAGCTGGGGAGGAGCCAGCACTGTCTGTGAGTGCTGGGGGAGGAGAGTCAGGTTCTCTGAGCTGGGAGGAGAGCTTGCGGGCTGAGCCTGGGAGGAGCCGAGCTTGTGTATTTGAGCGCTTGGAGAGGAGCTTGTGCCTCTGAGCTGTGGAGGATCGAGCTCAGATCCTGAGAGCTGGGAGAGTGGGTTCGTGGTCTCTGAGCCGCCGCGGGAGAGCGGAAGCCTGTGTTTCTGCAGAGCGGCCAGAGGAGAGTGCTCGTGGTCTCTGAGCTTGGGGAGGGCAAGCAGTGCCACTGAGGTCCTGGGGAGGAGCGAGGCTGTGTCTCTGAGCTGGGAGGGGAGAGGCTTTCTTGTCTCTGAGCTGGGCAGGAGAGAGCTCGTGCAGCTGAGCCTGGGAGGGGAGCGAGGCTTGTATGTGACTGGCTGGAGAGAGCGTCACTTTGTGCCTCTGAGAGCGCTGGGGAGGAGCTGACTTGTCTCGAGCTCTGGGGAGGAGCGAGTCGTGTCTCTGAGGCTAGGAGAGGGCAGAGCTTGTGTCTTTGGGTGCTGGAGGAGGCGCGAGCTTGAGCCTCTGAGGCTGGGGAGGAGCGAGCTTGTGTGTCTCTGAGAGCTGGGGGAAGCGACTCCAGGTACTCTGAGTGCTAAGGGAGGAGTGATCTCGCGTCCTATGAGATCTGGGGAGGGAGCCGTGTCTCTGAACGATGTGAGGGAGAGATCTTGAGCTTGTGTCTCTGAGCGCTGGAGAGGGAGCGACTTGCCTCTGAGAGCTGGGGAGGGAGCGAGTTAAGTGTCTCTGAGAACGCTGGGGTGGAGCGTGCTGTCTTTGGGGCCTATAGGGGAGAAGCAGGCTCTACGTGTCTCAGAGCGGCCAGTGAGGAGCTGGCTTGTGTCTCTTAGCGCTGGGGAGGAGCGAGCTTGTGTCACGCTGAGCTGCCAGGAGGAGCGAAGCCAGGTTCTGAGCTGAGGGAGTGACCCCAGCCTGCCCTGAGCCGCATGGGAGATCGAGCTGTTGTCTCTGAGAGCGCAAGGGAGTAGCGAAGCCTGCATATGGAGCGCTTGGGGCAGCAAGCTTTGTTCCCGAGTTCCGGGGAGGAGCTGACCTCTGTCTCTGAGCTGCCAGAGGAGCCAGCTGGTGTATCTGGAATCGCTTAGGGAAGATTGAGCTCGGTCGCTGGAGCCGCCAGGGAGGTGCGAAGCCCAGGGTTCCCTGAGCTTTGGGGCGGAGCGAGATTTGTAGGTCTCGAGCACTGGGGCTGAGCTGAGCTGGTGTCTCTCTGAGCTGGGGCAGAGCGAAAGCTTGTGTCTCTCAGCTGGGGAGGAGCGAAGCGAGCTGGTGTCTCTGAGCTTTGTGGGAGGATCAGGCCACGTGTCTCTGGCGCTGGAGAGCCTTGACTTGAACCTCTGAGCGCTTGGGGAGGAGTGAGCTTGTGTCTCTGAGAGCTGGGGAGGGGAGCGAGCTGTCTCCTGAGTGCTGGGGGGTGATCTCACGTCTATGAGAGCTGGGGAGAGGGAGCTCGTGTCTCTGAACGATGGAGATACGAGCTTGTGTGTCTGTGGCTGAGAAGAGGGAGTGAGCTTGTGCCTCTGAGGCTGGGGAGGAGCAAGCTGCAGTGTCTCACAACGCTACAGGTGGAGGCGACCTTTTTGTCTCGAGAGCTGGGAGAGGAAGCGAGCTCCTATTATTCCCCAGCCTGGGAGAGCGAGCTACTGTCTGTGGCGCTAGGGGAGGAGAGAGCTCGTGTCTCCTGGCTAGGGGAGGAGAGAGCTGATGCAGCTGGCGCCTGTGAGGTAGCCCAAGGTATTTGAGCGCTGAGAGGGGCGAGCTTGTGCCTCTCTGAGCTGTGGAGGATCGGGAAGCCTGGGACACTGAGCTGGGGAGGAGTGGCCTGCGGTCTCTGAGCGCTGTGGGAGAGCGAAGCCTGTTTCCTTGGATCGCTGGGGAGGAGGAGTGCTCGCGGTCTCTGAGCGCTAGGAGGAGCCAGCTTGTGCCACTGAGTCCTGGGGGAGTGAGCCGAGCCAGCGTCTCTGAGCTGGGAGGAGTCAGGCCGCTGAGCCTGGAGAGCGAGGCTTGTGCATTTGAGCCTGGAGAGGAGCTGCTTGTGCCCTGAGCTGGGAGGAGCCGTAGCTTGTCTCCCAGCTCTGGGCGGGTTTGTGCCTCGCGGTCTCTGAGCTGGAGAGGAGCGAAGCTTGTGTCTTTGAGTGCTGGAGAGGCGAGCTTGAGCCTCTGAGCTGGGAGGAGCGAAGCCAGGTCTCTCTGAGAGCTGGGGGAAGAGCCGAGCCTCGCGGTCTCTGAGTGCTAAGGGAGGAGTGATCTCGGCTCATGAGAGCTGGGGAGGGAGCCTCGTGGTTCCGAACGGCGAGGAGAGATGCGAAGCTTGTGTCTCTGGATGGGTGGAGAGAGGGAGGAGCTTGTGCCCTGAGAGCTGGGGGAGGAGCGAGCTCAAGTTCTGAACGCTGGGGTGAGCGACCTTTGTCTCTTGAGGACCTGGGAGAAGCTGCAGCCTCGGTTCCAGCTTGGGGAGGAGCTGAAGCCAGGTCTCTTAGCTGGGAGAGCGAGCTTGTGTCGCTGAGCTGGGGAGGACAGCTCTGTCTCTTGAGCTGAGCAGGACCGAGCCACCGTGGTCTGAGCGATGGGGATCGAGCTGTTGTCCCTGATGAAGGGAGAAGCGAAAGCCCGCGGCATACAGCGCGAGCTGGGGAAGAGCAAGCTTGCACCTGGGCTGGAGCCTGGGAGGAGCGAGTCTTCTGTCTCTGAGCTGGGGAGAGGAGCCGGAAGCCAGTATCTGAACGCCAGGGAAGATTGAGCTCGTGGGTCGCTGAGCACTAGGGGAGGTGCCAGCTTGTGTCTCTGGAGCCTGGGGCGAGCCGCAGATTGTGTCTCTGAGCACTGGGCCGAGCGAGCTGGTGTTCCCTGAGCGCTTGGGGCGGAGGCAGCCAGGCCTCAGCGCCGGGGAGGCTGAGCTGGCGTCTCTGAGCGCTTGTGGGAGGATCGGTGCCCGTGTCTCTGAGCCAGGAGCGGGCCCGTGGTTCTGGAGCGGCCAGTGGGAGGAGCGAAGCTTAGGTCTTTGAGCTGAGAGTCATGAGCTTGAGCCTCTGAGCCTGGGGAGGAGTGAGCTTGTGTCTCTGAGCTGGGAGGAGCCGGCTCAGGTCTCTGAGCAAGGAGGAGTGATCTCACGTCGGGCGAGAGCTGGGGAGTGGGAGCCTGTGTCTCTGGTTCATGGGGACACGAAGCCAGGTCTCTGAGCTGGGAGGAGCGAAGCTCGTCTCTGAGAGAGATGTGGAGAGCCAGCTCTGCGGTTCTGAACGCCTGGGGTAGAGCCGACCTTTGTCTCTGAGAGCTGGGAGAAGCGAGCTCATGTCTCCAGCTGGGGAGGCAGCGAAGCCAGGTTTGAGCACTGGAGAGAGCCAGTTTGGTGCCACTGAGTCCTGGGGGGGAGTGAGCCAGCCAGTGCGTCTCTGAGCTGGGGAGAGAGAGCCTGCGGTTCTGAGCTGGGGTGGAGAGAGCTCGTACGCTTGAGCCTTGGGAGGAGCGAGCTTAGGGTATTTGAGCTGGAGAGGATCGAGCTCCCTGTCTCTGAGCTGGGGGAGGATCGGGCCTTCGTGTCTCTGAGCTGCTGTGGGAGGAGCCGGCTCTTGTTCTGAGCGCTTGGGAGAGGAGAGAGCCTGCGGTCTCTGAGCTGGGGAGAGCCAGCTTGTGCCACTGGAGTCTTGGGAGGAGAGAGCTCAGTCTCTGAGCACTGGGGAGGTGCTAGATAGTGTTTCTGAGCACTGAGGGGAGCTGTAGCCATGCCTGAGAGCTGAGAGGAGCCGAAGCTTGTGTCCCAGCTCTGGGGAGTGAGCCGCGTCAGTGGCCTCCCCTCTGAGCTGGAGAGAGCTGAAGCTTGTGTCTTTCAGCTGGAGAGGAGCTTAGCTAATGCCCTTCTGAGCGAAGCGTGGATGAGCTGCAGCTTGTGTCTCCTAGCGAAGGGTAGAGCCAGCTCACGCCTATCAGAGCTGGGGAGGAGCCAGTTCGTGTTCTGAACGATGTGGGAGGTGCAAGCTTTCAGTCTCTGAGTGCCTGGGGAGGAGCGAGCCAGGCCGCTGAGCCGAGAGGAGCTTGTGCCTGAGCTCCTGAGAGCTGGGGAGGAGCGGTAGCCTGCACCCTGAGCTGGGAGGTGCGAACCCTCGCGGCATAAGGGAGCTCTGGGGAAGAGCAAGCTTGTCTGCTGAGCTCTGGGAGGGAGCGAACCTGTCTCTGAGCTGGGAGAGCGAGCTTGGTGTATCTGAACGCTAGGGGAAGATTGAGCTCGTCGCTGAGCGGCTAGGGAGGAGCGAAGCTTGTGTCTCTGAGAGCTGGGAGGAGCGAAGCTCGCGGTTCTGAGTGCCAAGGAGGAGCGATCTCATGCCTATGAGAGCTTGGGAGGAGCTCAGGTCTCTAACCATGGGGAGATGCAGCTTGTGCCCTGGAGCTGGAGAGGGAGCCAGCCTGTACCCCTGAGCTGGGGAGGAGGGAGCTTGTGTCTGAGAGCTGGGGAGGAGCGGTGCCTGCGGTCTCTGGAGTGCCAAGGGAGGAGTGATCTCTAAGTGAGCTGGGAGGGAGCTCGTGGTCTCTGAAACGATGGGGACGCAGCTTGTGTCTCTGAGCCACTGGAGAGGAGTGAGCTTTGTGCCCTGAGCTTGGGGGAGGAGCCAGCCTCGTGGTCTCTGAACGCTGGGGTGGAGGACCTTGTCTCTTTGAGACCTGGGAGAAGCGAGCTCGGTTCTCCGAAGGCCAGTGGAGCTTACATTTTGTCTCTGAGAGCTGGGGGGAGAAGCAGCCTCATGTCTCCAGCCTGGGAGGTGCGTAGCCAGGTTCTGAGCTGGGGAGGAGCCGGTTTGTGTCACTGAGCTGGGGAGGAGCGACTGCGGTTCCTGAGCGCTGAGGGAGGACCAAGTCAGGTCTCTGAGCTGCATGGGGAGGAGCGAAGTTCGTGGTCGCTGAGAACTGGGAGGAGCTTGAGCTTGTTCTCTGAGCACTGGGAGGCGCGGTGATAGTGTTTCTGAGCACTGAGGGGGAGCGAAGCCTGCGCCTCTGGAAGCTGGAGAGGCCGTAGCTTGTGTCTCCAGCCTGGGGAGGAGCGGCTCCGCCTGTATGTCTCTGAGCTGAGAGGAGCGAAGCAGGTCTTCAGCTGGAGAGAGCCGAAGCATCGCCCTCTGAGAGCGATGTGGGAGGAGCGAGCTTGCAAGCCCTGGGGCTGATGGTGCAGGAGCAAGCCTCACCACTGACTGGGGAGCTGGGGAGGAGCGAAGTTCAGGTTCTGAATGTGATGGGGAGGTGCAAGCTTGTGTCTCTGAGTTCTGGGGAGGAGCGAGGCTTGTGTCGCTGAGCTGAGGGAGGGAGCGAGCCCGAGTCTCTGAGAGCTGGGAGGAGCGAGCCTTGCCCCTGGAGCGGCTGGGAGGTGCGAACTCTGCATATGAGCTGGGGAAGAGCAGCTTGTTCCGCTGAGCCCTGGGAGGAGCGAAAGCCCCTGTCTCTGAGCCAGCTGGGGAGGAGCGAGCTTGTATCTGAACGCTAGGGAAGATTGAGCCTCGGTCGCTGGAGCTAGGGAGGTGCGAAGCTGCAGGGTCTGTGAGCTTGGGGCGGAGCGAGATTGTGTCTCTGAGCTGAGAGGATCTAGATTGTGTCTCTGAGCTGTGGGAGGAGCCGGTGGATCGCAAGTCTCTGAGTGCTGGGGCGAGCGAAGCCAGGTCTCTTCAGCTGGAGAGGAGCGAGCTTGGCGCCTCTGAGCTGGCTGTGGAGGATCGAAGCCAGGCCCCTCGAATGGCTGGGGAGTGGGAGCTGAAGCTCACGCCTATGAGAGCTGGGGAGGAGCGAGCCCGCGGTCGCTGGAGCAATGAGGAGGAGCTCAAGCCTCTCAGAGCTGGTGAGGAGCGAGCTTGTGTCTCTGAGAGTTGGGGAGGAGGGAGTTGTGAGTTTGAGCTGGGGAGGAGCGAGCTTGTGCGTTCTGAACGCTGGGGTGGAGCGACTTTTGTCTCTGAGAGCTGGGAGAAGCGAGTTTCATGTCTCCGAGCGCTGGGATGCGAAGCCAGCCTCTTAGCGCTTGGGGAGGAGCGAGTTGTGTCGCTGAGCTGGGGAGGAACGAGCTTGTGTCCCTGAGCGCTGAGGAGGACCGAGCTCGTGTCTCTGAGCGATGGGGAGGAGCGAAGTCAGGTCGTTGAGAACTGGGGAGGAGAGAGCTCGTGTCTCTGAGCACTGGGAGGTGTAGATAGTGTTTCTGAGCACTGAAGCGAGTCAAGGCCTGAGAGCAGAAGAGGAGCGAGCTTGTGTCCCGTGCTCTGGGGAGGAGCGTGCTCATGTCTCTGAGCGCTGAGAGGAGCGAGCTTGTGTCTTTCAGCGCTGGAGAGGATCGAACTAATGCCTCTGAGCGATGTGGAGGAGCCGAAGCCAGGTTCCTAGCGATGGGTAGGAGCCAGCTCACGCCTATCAGAGCTGGGGAGGATGAAGTTCAGGTCTCTGAACGATGGGGGAGGTGCAAGCTTGTGTCTCTGAGTTCTGGGAGGAGCGAGCTTGTGTCGCTGAGCTGAGGGGAGGAGCGAAACACCGAAGCCCTGAGAGCTGGGGAGGAGCTGAAAGCCTGTGGTCTCTGAGCTTGGGAGGTGCGAACTCGGGTGTAAGTGAGCGGCTGGGGAAGAGCAAGCTTGTTCCGGCTGAGCTCCTGGGGGAGGAGCCGAGCCCTGTCTCTGAGCTGCTTGGGAGGAGCGAGCTTGTGTATCTGAACGCCAGGGAAGATTGAGCTCCGTGGCTTCCAAGTGGAGCTAGGGAGGTGCGAAAGCCAGGTCTGTGAGCTTGGGCGGAGCGAGATTGTGTCTCTGAGCTAGGGAGGATCGAGCTCGTGGTTCTGAGAGCCAGGGAGGAGGGAGATCGTGTCTCTGAGCTGGGAGAGCCGGTGGTAGCTCGTGGTCTCTGAGCTGGGGCGGAGTGAGCCTGCAGTCTCCTGAGGGATGGGGAGGAGTCGGCTTGTGTCAGCAACTGGGAGAGCCGGAAGCTCTGTCCTGGAGCACTGGGAGGTGCGAGACAGGTTTCAGCACTGAGGGAGATGCAGCCTGCCTGAGAGCTGGAGAGGAGCGAAGCTTGTGTCTCCAAGTGTTTGGGAGGAGCGCAAGCTCCATGTCTCTTGAGCGCTGGAGAGGAGCTTAGCCAGGTCTTTCAGCTGGAGAGGAGCGAAGCACCTCTGAGCGATGTGGAGAGCGAAGCCAGGTCTCCTAGCTGAAGCGGGTAGGGAGCTGAGCTCTCACGCCTATCAGAGCTGGGGAGGAGCCAGTTCTGTCTCTGAACCATGGGGAGGCAAGTTTGTGTCTCTGAGTTCTGGGGGAGGAGCTGAAGCTTGTGCTCGCTGAGCTGGGAGGAGGAGCTGAAGCTCGAGTCTCTGAGAGCTAGAGTGAGCCAGCTCCGCGGTTCTGAGCCTGGGGAGGTGCGAATCGCATGAGCTGGGAAGAGCAAGCTTGTTCCGCTGAGCCCTGGGAGTGAATGTAGCTCCTGTCTCTGAGCTGGCCAGAGGGAGCGAAGCTTGGTGTATCTGAACGCTTAGGGAAGATTGAGCCTGCACGCTGAGCGCTTAGGGAGGTGTGAGCCAGGGTTCAGAGCTGGGGCGGAGCGCCGCAGATTGTGTCTCTGAGCTTGGGAGGATCGAGCCTCGTGGTTCTGAGCTGTGGGAGGAGCGAGATCGTGGTCTCTGAGCTGTGCCTGGGGAGGAGCGAAGCCAGGTCTTCTTCAGCTGGAGAGGAGTTTAGCCGTGCCTCTGAGCTGCATGTGGAGGATCGAGCTTGTGTCTCCTAGCTGCATGGGGAGGAGCCAGCCCACGCCTATGAGAGCTGGGGGAGGAGCTTGACTGCGGTCGCCAGGCAATGAGGAGGAGCTGCAGCTCAAGCCTCCTCAGAGCTGGGAGGAGCGAGCCTCAGGTCTCTGAGAGCTGTGGAGGCGAACTGCATATGAGCTTGGGAAGAGCAAGCTTGTGCCTCTTGAGCTGCTGGGAGGAGCTGTTTCAGGTCTCTGAGAGCTGGGGAGGAGCTTGCAGCCCGCCCCTGGAGTGCCAAGGGAGGAGCCATCTCGCCTATGAGCTGGGGAGGGAGCTCGGTTCTGAACCATGGGGAGACATGAACTTGTGTCTCTGGAGCCTGGGGAGGAGCTGCAGCCTCCAGGTCTCTGAGCTGGGGAGAGCGAATTCTGTCGCTGAGCTGCTAGCTGGAGCGAAGCTCAGGTTCTGAGAGTTGGGGAGGAGCGAGCTCTCAGGTTCTGAGTGCTAAGGAGGAGCCGATCTCGCCTGGCAGAGAGTTGGGAGATGTTACTTGTGTCTCTGAGCGTGGCTGAGGGAGGAGCCAACCTCCGCTAGGGAAGATTGGAGCTCTGTGTCGCTGAGCTTAGGGAGGTGCCATAGCTTGTGTCTGTGAGCCGCCAACGAGCCAGACGGTGTCTCTGAGCTTTGGGGAGGATCGAGCTCACGGCCTATGAGAGCTGGGAGGAGCGAGTTCGGGTGGTCGCTGTGCAGTAATGAGGAGTGAGCGTGAGCTCAAGCCTCTCAGAGCTGGGGAGGACAGCCTGCGGTCTCTTGAGAGCTGGGAGGTGCTGAACCTCGTGCATAAGGAGCTGGGAAGAGGGAAGCCCAGGCCTCTGAGCGCTGGGGGAGGAGCTTGTGCTTGCAGTCTCTGAGAGCTGGGGAGGAGCTTGTGCCTCGGTCTCTGATTTCTAAGGAGGAGCGACCCCGCCTATGAGAGCTGCTGCTGGGAGGGAGCCAGCTCTGGAACGATGGGGGAGATGCGAAGCCAGGTCTCTGGGAGTCAGCTGGAGAGGATGAAGCTTGTGACCTGAGCTGGGGAGGACAGCCTGTGTCTCTGAGCACTGGGAGGAGCTTAACCCCTGCGCTGAGCCGCTAGGGGGAGCGACGTGTCTCTGAGAGCTGGGGAGGAGCCGAGCTCGTGTTCCTGAGTTAAGGGAGGAGCCATCTCGCCTGGGCGAGAGCTGGGGAGATGTTAGCTTGTGTCTCTGAGTCACTGAGGAGGAGCTTAACCGCATCTCTGTGAGCCAGGGTAGCGCGATGGGAAAATCACGCCGCAAAAGTAGCACATTTATTTTGTAGTTTTCATTACTGTGTTTTATTTTCCTGTTTTTTTGCCTTTCGTTTTCATTATTTTGAGCACCAAGCAGTGCACCTGAACTGTACCGAGTACCGTCCGGTATTCCGTAGGTTCTGATACCATAGTTGTTAGCCAGACCACAGACAACATGCCCTCCATGGCCAAAGAAATCAACACAAAATCACACGATTAAAAAATAACAAAACCGAGCACCTGTGCGGTGTTTCAATTGTAACTTGTCTCCTGTGTCAGTGAATACCACAGCCTTCCACAGGGTCCATCAAAGAACCGCACACCCCTTGCAACCGAGGCCTTCCTTGCAAAAAAGGATCTAATGACTTATAGCACAAAAGGGACGTACAGAACCGCTGTGACAATTAGTTCTCCTGAGGCATTTACTTGGTGAAGCCCGGCAAACATATTTTGCGTCTGAAACAAAAGACTATGATGGACTTTTCTGTTCAAAAGAACTGCTTTGCAGCAGTGAGTTGTTTAAAAAGCGGTTGTGAAAAATAAAACAGTTCTGTTGGTATGTATACTGTTAAAAACAAGAACTAAATGACTAGTTACTGTATTTTATTCATGCATTCTAGTCACACGCAATGACATCTCATGAAAAAAGAAAAGACCTAGGAGTTTATGTGACAAAGGTCATTCAAAATGATCTAGACAGCATTCAAAATTGGCAGACATGGCAAATGAAATTTAATAGAGAAAGTGTAAAGTATTGCACGAACAATAAAATGTGCATTATAAATATCATATGGGAGATAGTGAAATTGAAGAAGGAACTATGAAAAGACCTAGGAGTTTATGTTGACTCAGTAATGTCTTCATCTAGACAATGTGGGGAAGCTATAAAAGAAGGCCAACAAGATGCTTGGATATATTGTGAGAAGTGTTTAAATTTAAATCAAGGAAGTAATGTTAAACTTTACAATGCATTAGTAAGACCTCACCTAGAATATTGTGTTCAGTTCTGGTCACCTCACATAAAAAAGGATATTGCTGCTCTAGAAAGAGTGCAAAGAAGAGCGACCAGAATTATCCCGGTTTAAAAGGCATGTCGTATGCAGACAGGCTAAAAGAATTGAATCTATTCAGTCTTGAACAAAGAAGACTACGCAGTGATCTGATTCAAGCAATCAAAATCCTAAAAGGTATTGACAATGTCGACCCAGGGAATTTTTTTCGACCTGAAAGAAACACGGACCAGGGGTCACAGATAGAGATGATAAAGAGGCATTCAGAACAGAAAATAGGAGGCACTTTTTTACCACAGAGAATTAGAGGGTTCAACCAACTCTGTAATGTTGTTGAAGCTGACACCCTGGAAGAAGTTGCTTGATGAGATTCTGGGATCAATAAGCTAACAACCAAACGAGCAAGATGGGTCGAATGGCTTCCTCGCTTGTAAACTTTCTTATGTTCTTATGTTCTTTATGTTCTTGAGCTGGGAGAGGACAGCTTGTGTCTCCGAGCCTGGGAGGAGCAAGCTAGTGCCCTGGAGCTGGGGAGGTGTTAGCCAGGCCCTGAGCGCTGAGGAGATGAACCCAAGATCTCTGAGAGCTAGGAGGAGTTGAGCTTATGTCTCTGAGCGCTGGGGAGGAGCGAATCCTGTGAATTGAGTTAGGGAAGATTGAGCAGTGCGCTGGAGCGCTGGGAGAGCGAGCTTGTATCTGAAAGCTAGGGAAGATTGAGCGAGTGTCTCTGCTGCCTGGGAGGAGCCAGCTTTGTGTCCTTGAGGCAGCTGGGAGGAGCGAAGCCCCACTGGGCTTGAGCTGGGAGGAGCGCCGAAGCCCGCTTTCACTGAGTGCTGGTGGAGGAACCAGCTCGCCTAAGGAGAGCTGTGGAGGAGCGAGTTCGCGGTCAATAAACGATGGGGAGATGCGAAGCCAGGCCCCTGAGCTTGGGAAGAGCAAACCTGTCACTGAGAGCTGGGAGAGCGAAGCTTGTGTCTCTGAGCAGCTGGGGAGGTAGCAGCTTGTGTCGCTGAGTGCTGGGGGAGAGGAGCCGAGCTCAGGCTCTGAGCTGGGAGGAGCAAGCTTGTGTCTCCAGCTCTGGGGAGGAGGAGCTATGTCTCTGAGTGCTGGAGAGGAGCCGAGCCGGTCTTTGAGCTGCAGAGAGCTTAGCTTGTGTCTCTGGAGCTTGGGAGGAGCGAGCTTGTGTCTCCTCGAAGGCCTGGGAGGAGCAAGTCGCGGTCAGCTTGGAGCCGCTTGGGGAGGAGGCAAGGCCTAAGGAGAGCTGCTGGGGAGGAGCGAGCTCGTGTCTTTGAAAAGATGGGGAGGTGCGAGCCAGGACTCTGAGCGCTGGGGAGGAGCGACCTTGTGTCTCTGAGTGCTAAGGAGGAGCGAGATCGCTTGGTGAGGGCTGAGGAGGAGGAGTGGGTGTCTCTGAGCGCTGGGAGAGCGAGCTTGTGCCGCTGGGAGCGCTTGAGGAGGAGCGGGCTGCCCTCTGAGAGCTGGGGGAGGAGCGAAATGGTCTTCTCAGGGCTGGGGAGGTGGAAGCTTGTGTCTCTGAGCTGGGGAGGAGCGAACTCGTGCTTAGGAGCGCCAGGAGAAGTGGTCGGCGTTCTTAGCGCTTGGGAGGAGCGAGCCTGTGTCTCTGAGCACTGAGGACGAGTGAGTCGCATCTCTGAGAGCTGGGAGGAGCGAGCTCGTGTCTCTGAACTCTGGGAGGAGCGAATTTGCATAAGGAGCCGCTTTGAAGAGCAAGTTTGTGCTGCTTGAGTGCTGGGGAGGAGCGAGTTTGTGGTTCTGAGCGCTTTGGGGCGGAGCGAGATTGTGCCCTGAGCTTGGGAGAGCGAGCTCGTGTCCTGAGAGCTGTGGAGGAGCAAGCTCTCTGTCTCTGAGCGCTTGGGAGGAGCAAGCTCATGTCCTGAGCTTGGGAGAGCGAAGCCTTGCTCTGAGCGCCTGGGGAGGAGCCAACAGCCACTGAGTCCTGGGAGGAATGAGCTCGCGGTTCTGAGAGCTGGAGAGGAGCGAGTTTGTGCCTCTGAGCCTGTGAGGATGAGGTTGTGTCTCTGAGCTGGTAGAGCGAGTCAGAAG
Organism: Huso huso; assembly: GCA_036884735.1. Taxonomy (NCBI): domain Eukaryota; kingdom Metazoa; phylum Chordata; class Actinopteri; order Acipenseriformes; family Acipenseridae; genus Huso; species Huso huso. The sequence goes on from JAHFZB010000366.1 coordinate 55,187, forward strand.
CTGAGCGCTGGGGAGGAGCGAGCTCTGTGTTCTGAACCCATGGGGAGGTGTGAGTTGTCTCTCTGAGCTGGGGAGGAGCAAGCTCGTGTCTCTGAGTGCTGGGTTAGAGCAAGCTGTGGTTCTGAGTGTTGGGTTAGGAGCCAGCTTGTGTTCTGAGCTGGGGAGGAGCAACCCCTCGCGGTCTCTGAGGAGCTGGGGAGGAGCGAAGCCTGTGGTTTCTGGAGCCAAGGGAGGAGCCAGCTTGTGCCACTGGAGACCTGGGCGGAGGAGCCAGCTATGCCACTGAGTCCTGGGAGTGGCTTTGTGTCTCTGAGCGCTGGGCTGGTGAGACCTCGCGGTCTCTGAGCTGCTGGGAGGAGCGAGTTTGCCGCTGAGCTCCTGGGAGGAGCTGAGCTTGTGTCTCTGAGTGCTGTGCAGGAACGAAGCCCGTGATCTCTGGAGAGCTGGGAGGAGCCAGCCCATGTCCCTGAGCACTGGGGAGGTGAGAGCCAGGTCTCTGAGCCGGGTTGGGAGGAGCAACCTTGTTCATGAGCTGCCAGGGAGAAGTGAGCCCATGCCCTGAGCTGGGGAGGAGCGAGTCAGGTCTCTGAGCGCTGAGGAGGAGCGAAGCCTCGTGTCTCTGAGCGCTTGGGTGCAAGTTGTGTCCTGAGTGCTGGGGAGCCAGCTCTGCTGTGCCCTGAGCTTGGGAGGAGCGAGTCGCCCGTGGTCGCTGAGCTGCCAGGAGTGAGCATTTTGGTCTCTGGAGCGCTGGGAGGAGCTGAACTCGGCTCTGAGCTGGGAGGAGCGAGCTTGTGTATCTGAACGCTTAGGGAAGATTGAGCCTGCACGCTGAACGCCGTGAGAAGCAGCCCATGTCTCTGAGCGCTTGGGGAGGAGCTCGCGGTCGCTGGGAGCTGCCGGGAGGAGCGAGCCTTTGTCTCTGAGCCGCCAGGAGGAGCGAGCTTGTGCCTCTGAGCTTTGGGTGGAAGCGGAAGCCATGCCCCCTGAGCTGAGGCCGGGGAGGAGCAAGCTCGTCTCTGAGCTCTGGGAGGAGTTTTAACCTGTGCATGGCGAGCTTGGGAAGAGTAAGCTTGTGCCGTGCTGGAGTGCTGGGGAGGAGCGGTGCCTGTCTCTGAGCCGCTGGGAGAGAGAAAGCCGAGCTTATGTCTTTGAGAGCTGAGGACAGCTTGTGCCCTGAGCTGGTGAGGAGTGAGGTTGTGTCTCTGAGCCGCTAGAGGAGCGAGCTCAGGCTCTGAGCTGGTGAGGAGGAGGTTGTGGCCCCTGAGCCAGGAGCGAGCCTGGGTGAAGCTGAGTACTTGGGGGAGGAGCGGCTCTGGTCTCTAGCAAGTTGTTGCGGAGCCAGCTCGCAGACCTTATGAGAGCTGGGGAGGAGCGGTGCCTCTGTAACTTGAACGATGGGGGAGGTGCTGGTGCTCAGGACCCCGAGCTGCCTGGGGAGGAGCGAAGCCTGCGGTCTCTGAGAGATGTGGGAGGAGCCAGCTCGTCTCTGAGCTGGGGAGGAGCGAGCTCGTCTCTGAGAGCTGGGGAGTGAGCGAGCCTGTCCTTGAACCATGGGAGGTGCTAACTCTGTGTCTCTGAGCTGGGAGGAGCTAACTCATGTCGCTGGAGCTGGGAGGAGCGAAGCCTGTCTCTGAGCTGCCGTAGGGGAGCTAGCTAGCGCCTCTGAGAGCTGGGGAGGAGCGAAGCCCAGGTCCCCTGAGCCGCTTAAGGAGGAGCTGCCAGCTAGCCTGTCTGAGCTTTGGAGGAGTTTAGCCATGGCTCTGGAGAGCTGGCGAGGAGCTGAAGCCAGGCCCCTGAGTGCCGGGAAGGTGCAAGCTTGTGCCCTGAGTGCTGGGGAGTGAGCGTACTCACAAGTCGCCAAGAGCTTGGGAGTGAACGAGCTCAGTCAGCTGGAGCACTGGAGAGAAGCAAGCCCAGGCCTCTGAGCCGCTGGTGAGGAGCCAGGTCGTGGTCTCTGAGCTGGGGAGGTGCAAGCTTGTGCCCCGAGGCTGGGAGTGAGCGAAGCTCAGGTCGCCAGCTGCGGGAGGAGCGAAGCCTGTCTCTGAGCTGCTGGGAGGATGAACTCGTCGCTGAGCTTGGGGAGGAGCGAAGCCACGCTCATCAGAGCTGGGAGGAGCGAAGCTCAGGCTCTGAACCGGCTGGGAGGTGCAAGATTGTGCCTCTGAGCGCTGGGGAGGAGCGAGCTCGTCGCTGAGCGCCAAGGTGAGGAGCAGTGAGCCTTGTCTCTGAGCGCTGGGAGGAGAGAGATTGCCTCTGAGCTCTGGGGAGGAGCGAACCTCGTGTCGCTGAGCGCTGGGAGGGATGAAGCTTGTGTATCTGAACGCTGGGGAAGATTGAGCCTCAGGTTCGAGCGTGAGGAGCTGCAGCCTGGTTCCCCTGGAGCTGGGAGGAGAGGAGACAGGCTTGAGCCTGGGAGGAGCCAGCCAGGCCCTGAGTGTCGGAGTGAGCGTAGCTTGTGTCTCTGGAGTGCTGGGAGGAGCGAGCTCGTGTCTCTGAGCACTGGAGGACGAAGCGAAGCTCGCATCTCTGAGAGCTGGGGAGTGAGCTGT